>JAXIVD010001702.1:0-7500 GCA_036785275.1 Cancer borealis
CATACTTCTATTACCCATGTGTGTGGTGTAGCGGTGGGGGATGCCTGATGGGTGGGAGGAGTAGGTAGCTAGATTCGGAATTTTGAATTAACGGATTCCATGTTTTGAGGTGACCGTGGTCATCACATCATGGTCTAACTAACTTGGTTAGACCATGACCGTGATATGTATCTAGTCTGTTAAATTCGCACGGTCATTTTTAAATACATAACAGTGGTGATGGTAGCCATCTATCAATAATGACCGCTAACTAAAGAGTTTCATCATACACACGTTCTACGTAGTTTCTACAGAAGTTTTTATATGAATTTAGTACTGAAATGTTCCTAAAATCTTATAAATCAGACATTACAATAACCAAAATGTTGCCATACTTACTGCTAAAAAAAGACGAGTCCGGTGTCCAGCTAGAAGTTCAGTAGCACGTCCGTCTGGTTCGAGTGGCAGTGGGTGCTACTGACTGACTGACTGACTGAATCAAGCGAACATCTCGCCATCACAGTCAGCTCAGCTTTCTCAGCTACGCGCCTGACGAATTGTTGTGAAAAGACGCATTCCCAAGCCGATATAACGATAATATGGCATTTGATCACCAATCAAATCATATTCAGGAATGGTGATTTCACAATAGTGATGCTTTATTTTCAGAAATTATTGCGAATTTGCCTCGAAATTTTTGCTATAGACAATATGCTTTTTTACACAACTCCCACACGGGTTTCACTCATTCTTTGTAATCTTTATGTAATTTCCTATTTGCACAAGTTGTAAATTCATTTTTTAGGTTCAGCAATGGTTACAGCAATCATTACTGATTGTAAAGACATGTTAATACAATTGTCCTAAGAGAATATGAACTGATAAATGAAGTATTATCTGTCATCACTTCATTAGCAGCGGAATCAATAGGACTGAAATGTATATCGTCTGTCAGCGATTTGTCGCGAGTGTCCAGTCAAATATGGTGTAGTCTAACTGGTTCGGTTATATAAGTTTTTTTATATTTCATTACCCAAAAGTTAGGCATTTACTTTAGATTTATTTTTCCTTATTACTTTTCGAAGAGATGTCACAGAAAATAATGAATATCTCACAAACTAAGAATTTGCGACAGAATTTTGGAATAAGATCTTATCAAGATGCAACAGGTAATGCAAAAGTACAGCTCTGAATTCTCATAGAGATTCTGATGATCATAAATTAATACCGGTTAGGTTACGTTAGGTTATGGTTAGATTAGGTTTGGTTAGGTACGGTTTTGCTCAGTTTAGGTTCCGTTATATAAGCTTTTTTTATTTAATTACCCAAAAGTTAGGCATTTTACTTTTGATTTTTTTTTCTCTGATTGTCATATTAATAGCCTGAATCTAGTAGAATTTGTCTCGAAGTAAATTGCTCGACAGTAAATTGCTCAAGGAATAATTTCTCAACTATCAATTGCTCGACAGTAAATTGCTTAAGAAAATAACCTAACCTAACCTAAATAAAAATTTATCCGTTCTTGATTTCTAACTTTTCAAAGAATAAAAATAGTTGTATTTTTTTTTTTTTATGAGCTTTGTTTCATATTGGTTTTCCTAAGTGGCAATAGTAGGATTACGTGACCCAAGAAGATGATCCCAGCATATGTACATCCTTCTTGGCAACTCACGCCAGTCTTTTCAGGTGTCCAAACCATCTGAATATTCATATTAAATTATTGTTGTAATTTACTTAAAAGAGTAATGTCTTTTTAGGTAAACATGATAGAAAACCAAGAAAATTTTTTGACTCTTATAAAATAATAGCAATACGATTAATCTTAGATTATAAACAACATTCAAGACACAAACCCATATACATCAATGAATACAAGTATGTAGAAAACTATGTACGTACATGTTTGGGAGACTGCACTGTGTAAAAAATTTTGAATGAAAGTAGTTGAGGAATAATATAGAGGATAACATTAGTGTCTTTTCCCCGAGGTTATTACTTACATGTCAAATATAATTAAGGTGTTTTCCCTATCAAGTCTGTTATTTTATATCGCCTCTGTCTGTATGTAAACAGTTAGGTACAGTAGGCGTTGTGTTATCAATAGTCAGATTTAGGGCGTTTCTTGACCATGCTGTTGTAGGACCAATCCTGATTACCGAGATGGCGATATTGAAACTGTCTTACTTCATCATATACACGAATGTATTGACTTCACTGTCTTAATTACTTATTCTACAACTTCAAAAAGACCTTAGTACATTGTTCCTGGGTGAACCTCAGTCTCTGACAGATCAGAAACTTAGCTTAAACGTCTCCGACAGTGGAAATCTAAGAATCTGTGGCTAAAATGTAAACAAAAAAACACTCTACCAGCTCTCAGTCCAAGTCCCCCTCGGCCACATGCTCTGAGACCATAGTGATGCATATCGATGCCATCGTACGGAAACGCGGCGTTGTGATTGGCCTGAGCTCGGCTCATGATCGATGCGGGAGGGCGCTATCGAACGCAGGGCTTGTAACACACACACGACAGCACGCAGACACGCACACCCCACACACAACACACACACACACACACACACACACACTCTCACTCACCTCTCTCTCTCCCTCTCTCCTCTCTCTCTCCTCTCTCATCTCGTCTTCTCTCAGTCTCTCTAGTCTCTCTTCACTCTCCTATCTCTCTCTCACTCTGTGGTGTCATCGGTGAAGACACGCCGTTTACACACGACAGGTCAGCGTGGTAACGGGGTCACACGTCTCTTGGCACCCTTTAAACCGTACAAGGTCACCGATGCAAAGCCGCAATGGGATAAATTCAGTTCCTTCCCTCACCTTTTGGCCGAACAGCGTCTAACTGGGCCCTGGGGCATACCTCTCTCTCTCCTTCTCTCCTCTCTCAGCTCTTCTCTCTCTCTCATCTCTTCTCTCTCTCTCTCTCTCCTCTCTCTCTCTCTCTCCTCTCATGCTCTCTCTCTATCCTCTCTCTCTCTCTCTCTCTCTTCTCTCTCTCTCACTCTCTCTCTCTGCTCTCTCTCTCTCTCTCTCTCTCTCTCTTTTTTTTTTTTTATTTATACATGACTACAAGTACAATTTAAGAGCATGGTACAATAGTACTTTTACTCCAAATGTAGCAACTTTACAGGCTAAAGGTAACATTTTTAGTGTTTGTTATCCTAACTAGAAAGGCCTAACTCTAGATTACATACAAATAACTAGAAATAAAAACAATTACTACCCTACTGGCTCATAGTCCAACCAGACGTTGACACATTCCTTAAACTGCTGCCAACATTCATTGCACTAATGTCTAAATGTGTAGTAAGTAAACTATTCCACAAATTAACATAGTGGTGCACAAATTGTCGTTGGAGGTGCCAAGTACAGCAACGAAACTGTAAAAGTTCTGCAGCACTAAGTGACAGCTCGGGTTGGTGACCTTGTACACGCCCTGAGGGGGTTTGTCTGAGAGCTTGGAGGTGTGGAGTACGGTGTTGGTGGACCTTGAACATCACAGTGAGGCCCGCTACGTCTCTGCGATGCTGAAGGGAGTGGAGCTTTGGCTCATGACCAGCACCACTGTCCTTTATGAGCCTCACAGCCCGAGCCTGCACCCTGTCGAGGAGTGAGCAATGCCTGCTAGCAGCACCACCCCACGCAAGGCACGAGTATTCAGGGAGGAGCGAACCTGTGCCTTGTACAGGATCTCCAGTCCTTTGCATCAAGAAGCCACGAGATTCTCCTGACTCTAGCTTCTCGCTCTCTCTCTCCCTCTCTCTCTCCTCTCTCTCTCTCTCTCTCTCATCTCTCCTTCTCCTCTCTCTCTCGTCTCATCTCTCTCTCTCTCTCCTCCTCCCTCCTCCCTCCCTCCCTCCCCTCCCTCCCTCCCTCCCTCCCTCCCTCCTCCCTCTCTCTCTCCCTCTCCCTCTCCTCTCTCTCTCTCTCTCTCTCTCTCTCTCTCTCGCTCTCTCTCTCTCTCTCTCTCATCTCTCTCTCTCTCTCTCTCTCTCTCTCTCTCTCTCCTCTCTCTCTCTCCTCTCTCTCTCTCTCTCTCTCTCTCTCTGTCAGCATTCCTCTTACAACTTCGTCTTTTTACTCAATCAAATGAAGAATTAAAAACAAAATACTATTGCTAATCTGCGATTCTGATTATGAGCTTCTGTACAAAACCTATTACATCACACTATTGTAGGTAGTAAGTAATATTTGGCAGTTCATAATCTTTTGTTCTTTCAAGGCCAGAGGTTATGTTTCTTGTGTAGACTTCTGAAATGCATTTCTTTGATTAAATTAGTTTTGATTAAGTGAAGCAAGAGAGGAAGGAAAGGAGTCTGACGTCACTTGAGGATGAGAAAGGGCTTGTGTGACTTCTCTAGATCGTCACTTCGCATAACAAAATGAATGAATAGTAAGGGAAGCTATACTGCGTGTGTGTCGTGGGGAGTTCAGTGCGAGGCGCTTGTCAGTGAAGGATTTGGCAATGTGTAAGTGATGTTGTATTTGCTGACGTGCGTTGGAAGACTTGCTATCTCATTTGAACCTGTGTAATGCATACTAAAGCTATTCCAACGAATTTTTAAAGGTAAACACTTAATATTGTTTATAAAATCATGAAGGTAATCATTATCGAAGGTTAGCAATGTTCATTGTTTTCTCAGTAACATTAGGATCTGGAGTTCGCTTGTTTTTAAGAGATGTGCTGCTCCTTTATTAGTTCAATTCATTGGTCCCATGACGCTATTATAAGTCTCATGGAAAAAGTTCGTGAGCAGAAGAAAAGAAGTGCTTCTTCCATAACGGCTTGTGTTGTTGTTATGATCAGCTGATTCCACAATGGCGAGTGGTTCTACTTGTGAGTGATCAAACTGGTAGTTGTATAGCTGTAAATCCAGGGAAAACGGAAGCCAGGCTAGCGTTAGCAATACCTAGTGTGACCGTAGCTTACACGCGTGACACTGAGATGGGGAATACAGGCGGCAGAATCCAGTGTTCAATGTCACGCTTACTGACGGAGGGGGTAAGAAGGGTATTCTATAGTCCTGGCTGCTTGCTAATGCAAGGGGGGGGGGAGAGAGAGAGAGAGAGAGAGAGAGAGAGAGAGAGAGAGAGAGAGAGAGAGAGAGAGAGAGAGAGAGAGAGAGAGAGAGAGAGAGAGAGGTGAGTAAGGTCTGTGATGCAACACTGGCTACGTCACATCCTGAGATAAGTCTGTGTGTCAGTGGCTGCTTTGCACTGGACAAACAGCTGCTATGTCGCTGCTTGACTCACTTGTTGATCGCAAATACCCTCTGACTCAAGCTTAGTGCGTGTGAAGTTTAATAAATAAGATAGACACACTTAGAGGTATCGCATGTGTTTAAGAGTTAGATTATATAGGTATTACAGAAACTTGGTTAGATATTACAGGCAAACATTTTTTACCTGAAGTAGGAATAGATGGGTACACTTTTTTCCACAGGGATATAGTAGGGAGGAGAGGGGAAGGTGTAACACTACGTTAGAAACACATTAAATTGCTGTCAATACTACAAAAAAACAGATAGGAATACGGAATTATTATGGATTGACATTATTATAGGAGGGAAAAAGTTTGTTGTAGGCATTATGTATAGGCCTCCAGATTTAGACGAAGCAGCTAGTGCATCCCAGATACAAGAGCTTGCAAGGGCATCTAGGTATAATAATGTGTGCATTATTGGGAACTTTAATTATAGGAGAATAGACTGGGATAGTATGACAGGAGACAGGTGCTCGGAGGAATTCTTAAATATCGTCCAGGATAGTTTTTTCAGACAACGTGTAAAGGAACCAACACGACAGGGAAATATTTTAGATCTGGTCTTAATGAATAATGAAACTTTGGTCAGTCAGGTTGAGATAGGAGTGAGCTTTGTTGTTAGTGACCACCACGAAATTAGATTCAGGAACAGTATATACCTAAGAGGAGGATTAGTTAAAAAAAAATCCAAAATGGATGAATAGCAGCATTAGAAAGGAAATTGGATTAAAAAGGAGACAAATTTGCCGATGACACAAAGATAGGAAGATCTTTGATGCAAAAATTCCCTAACACTTGTCTTTTTATATTTTCCAGAGTGATTGCAACCTAGATGGAGGAGAAAGGGAAGGAACACTACCTACATGCGGAAGGAGTCACATCACAGTATCAAGAGCAGCTCGGTCCCTTCCCTGAAGTCAACGTAGAGGAAGAAAATGCCGCCACTATTGAGAAGAAAATGCTGCCGAACCATCCATAAAGCAAGCTGGTGGATAGTTCCTATTGAATACGCAGTAATGATAAATGATAGATCTCTAATAAATTATAGTTTAGATATGAAGTAATGTTGCCTGTGTAAAAAATGATATGCATGTTCATACAAGTTAGTATGTGTGACGAAAGAAGTTTCGCAACAATAATAATAGTTAATATATAGTAATAAAGTTGATATCCATTTCTTGAAGTGTAAAAATATAGTCTCGAAAGTTTTGTAGACTTTATTCAATATTTGAAGTTTTCTAGTGGTCACACGTGTGTCTTAAGTGTATAAGATTTTTTGTGTTTTTATTCAATATTTGATGTTTCCTAATGGTCATACGTGTGCCCTTAAGTGTGTAACTTGAAAGTTTCGTAGACTTTTTTTTTTTTTTTAAACCTAAATTTTCTTGGACGGCGGAGCTAAAGGAAAGTTGCTCCTTAAACTTCTCCAACTTTCCTTTAGCTCCGCCGTCCAAGAAAATTTAGGTTTAAAAAAAATAATAAAGTCTACGAAACTTTCAAGTTACACACTAAATAGCCTGAGGCGATGAGAAATATATACTACACACTAAATAGCCTGAGGCGATGAGAAATATATACTATCAGGCTATTTAGTTTGTATCAGTTATTTTATTCTTGTATTTCTATTTCTCTTAATCATTATTTTTATTTCTTTTCATGAGATTTTTTGGATATTAATAAATTGTAATATCAAAATACTTTTATAATTGAATATAACAAACCTTTTCTACATGGGTTGACTAAGTTTGGTGTGTAGACCTGAGAGTGACGGCTTTTTCTTCTCAACAGTGTAGTGGCGGGGCGGCATTTCTTCCTCTCCGTTGATTTCAGGGCTGAGCTCTTGGTATTCAATAGAAACCGTCCACCAACTTGCTTTGTGGAGGGTTCCTGTAGACCTTGAGTGACTGCTTTTTCTTCTCAATAGTGGCGGGCGGCTTTTTCTTCCTCTCCGTTGACTTCAGGGAAGGGACGGAGCTTCTCTCGGTACTGTGATGTGGTGGTGTTGACTCCTGGATACTGCGGGATTCATCCTTTTCCGTTTCCAGGACTGTTGTCTCTCTCACTTCTATGTCTTGGCCAATGAAGGTTTCAACGGCACATCCCAACGTGTGTGTGGTATTCCATCATTCGACAGAATCAGCCAGTCTATTTACTGCATGCAAGTAGTGTTCCTTCCCTTCCTCCTCCATCTCAGCTGCAATCACTCTGGAAAATATAAAAAGACAAGTGTTAGGGAGAAGAAT
>JAXIVD010001702.1:17500-30000 GCA_036785275.1 Cancer borealis
TATTTATTTATTTATTTATTTTTTTCCCTTTAATTTATTTACATGTTTGTTTGTTTGTTTGTTTGTTTGATTTTTTTTTTTTTTTTTTTTTTTTTTTTTTTTTTTTTTTTTTTTTTTTTTTTTTTTTTTTTTTTTTTTTTTTTTTATCCATTTTATATTTGTACATAGAAAAAAATAAAAATATACTGATGATTTTGCAGCCGAGAGACATGACTGCAGATCACGACGGAGGTTCCACGCTCCCTCGAGCTCTGCAGCGGACCTAGCCAGCATGTCAGCCTGCTCATTCCCGTAAATACGCGAATGACTAGGCACCCAAAACAAAGAGAAAGACTTACGGCGTGAATTTAACTTATTAATGATGTTGCCTTGGATTTCATTGGCATCCGTGCGCCCTGACTCTATCGCCTGAAGGGCTGACATAGAGTCCGTGAAAATGACAATTACGTTATGATTTGAATTTAGTGCATAATCTATGGCTTTATCAATTGCAAAAAGTTCTGAGGAAAAAACCGATGTATGGGAAGGTAGACGGAACCTGAGGGCACATTCACGCGACCAAACACTAGCACCCACACATTCATTCGACTTGGAGCCGTCAGTGTACAGGTGGAGCGTGGGAGGGAGGCTAGCGACGAGAGCCCGGAAGTGATATCCTATCTCCACCTCGGTCATGGCAGGCTTGTGCTTGGGTAGCCATTTTGTAATGGTGTTGGCTTTGGGCTCCCAAGGGGCTGTTGTTTGTAGCACAAGCTGGTCAACACCGTCAAGGTCCACTTCACACTTCTGGCATAAAGTGTGAAGGCGGACAGCTAGTGGACGGTGTCGACCAGTGTGGAGATGGTGGTGCTGCTTAATTGCAGTAGCTGCCATGAGACCGAGTGGAGTCTTCCGGGCCGTTGACAGGCCATATGCCAGTAATAGGCCGTCCCGTCGCATACTTAGTGGTGATATATTGGCCTCAAGCTCCAAACACCCCACGCGTGTACACCGTAGGGCTCCAAGACACATTCGCAGACATGCATTCTGAAATACATCCAGCCTCCTCAGTGTTGCGTCCGACGCAGATCCATACACCGGTGAGCCATAGTCTAAGTGAGAACGAATTAAGGACTTGCACACCATTAATAAAGATTTTCTGCCTGCTCCCCAAGAAGTACCTGATAGGTATTTTAGGACATTGACTTTTTTATGGCAACGAACTAGTAAATTATTTATGTGTGTTTTCCAATTGAGTCTGCTGTCAAAATGCAGACCCAAGAACTTAACTGAGTTTTGAAACGGTATCGGCTGACCTTGAAGAGAAATATGCAAAGCGGGAATTTTACGTTGAGTGAAAACTACACCGATACACTTTGGAATAGAAAACTTAAATCCCCACATAGAGGCCCACTGTTGGACGGAGTCAAGAGCAATTTGAATCCGTCCAGCCGAGAACTGCGCATTTGGCGACGAATGCCATAACGCACAGTCGTCAGCATAGAGCAAGTATTTAAGATTTCTTGGGACAGGAGTTGATGACAGAATATCATTAATCATAACACAAAATAATGTAGGACTACGAACACTACCCTGTGGCACCCCATTTTCCTGGACATAAATGTCCGAGAATACGTTACCGGGAAGCTTGACAGAGAAAGTTCTGTCCTGTAAGAAATTATCAACAAAAATGGGCAAGTTACCTCTTAAACCGTGAGCATGGAGTTTCATGAGGATACCGTGTCGCCATGTCATGTCGAAGGCTTTGTGAATGTCCAAGAACACTCCTATGGTGAATTCTTTTTTGGCGAAAGCCTCTGAAATGCAATGCTCCAGGTGCATTAAATGGTCCATCGTGCTTCGGTATTTACGAAAACCCAATTGTTGACCACTTAACACACCTTTTGCTTCTAAAACAAAAAATAGCCTTTTGTTAATCATGCGTTCCATGACCTTACAGAGAGAGCTCGTGAGCGCAATAGGGCGAAACGCACTGGGGTCCGTAAGGCGACCAGTCTTTTTGGGTATAGGGATAATGTGAGCAAAGTGCCAAGATTGGGGGAAGGTGTGAGTGGTCCAGATTCTATTATAAAGGGAGAGTAATTTAGTAAGTGAACTAGGGCCGAGATGTTGGAGCATGCTGTATGATATTTGATCTGGACCAGGACTGGAGCCTTTACAGGATTTCAGGGCAAGGAGGAGTTCATCCGGCGTAAACTCTGAGTTGTAATCAGTGTTTACGCCTCCTGTGGCAAAGTTTGGGACTGTTTGTTCTGCTGCCTCCTTCCGAGGAAGGAAGGCAGGGTGGAACGAGGCGGAGCTACTCGCCTGTTCAAATTGCCGGGCTAAGGTGTTGGCAATAGCTGGGGGGGTGTCTGTAACATCCCCGTTGGTGATGAGTGTGGTTATCGGAGTGGTTGTTTTTTTCCCGCTAAGGACATGGACTGTGTTCCATACCTGTCCTAGCGGGATTGTACGACTTACTGATGACGTGAACTCTCTGAAAGAGCCCCTCTTAGCTTGAAGGATGACTTTCCTTGCCTGAGCCCTTGCCTTTTTATAGGCTATGAAATTATCTTGACTAGGCTGCTGGCTGAAGTACCTGTATCGCCTATTACGCTCACGAAGTGCTTGTCGGCAATCCGTTGTCCACCATGGAACTCCATGCTTTGTGTGAATTGTAGAAGTTTTCAGAATACATGCTTCAGCGGCGTGTAAAATGGATTGTGTTGCGTTGCTAACCATAGTGTCAGTGTCCTCGCCAGATATATCCACATCGGCGATCACACGGAAGGTTGCCCAATCTGCTTTCTTAAAATTAAATTTAGGTGGAGGAGGGATAGTGGCAACGTCGCGTGCGTAAGAAATGCAGATTGGTAGGTGGTCACTTCCGTGTGCGTCGTCGCTGACCTCCCAAGAGAAGTCAGAGAACATATTTGGCGAGGCCAATGACAAGTCAATGACAGTCGCGTTACCTGTCCGATCGTCTACACGAGTCGCACAACCATTGTTCAGAAGACAGAGATTTGTCTGTAGGAGAATGTTAACAATCTGTTCCCCACGTACACTTGACCTCTCACTGCCCCATTGCTGATGATGGGCGTTAAAGTCGCCAAAAACCAGCTTGTTGCCTGGAAGCTGGCGAAATAACGACCTTAAGTCATCATCAGCAATAGGCGTATTGGGAGGTAAGTAGAGAGAACAGATAGCCAGATACGTGCCATTGAATTTCACTCTGCACGCGACTGCCTCCAGAGTGGTATCCAACGTCACTTCTGTGTGTGGTAGTGTTTTATGTGTGTATACGGCCACGCCGTGACCGTCGTGTCTTCTATACGCATGGTAGTGTTTTAGTACTGAAGGATCAGGATGATCCTCCAGCATCGTCTCTTGTAGGCAAATAACGGACGGCCTGTGTAAGTTCACTAAAAGTGACAAATATGGAAGTTTATTCCGAATACTTCTACAGTTCCACTGTAAAACGTTGAACGTAATGGTTTAAGAGTTATGGGGGCGGCCGTGTTTCCTAGTTTTTTTGCGCTCGGAGGCGCTAGCCGGGGACCTCTCTCGGCCCTTGCAAGAGGAGATCTGCATCGGTTCGTCAATAGTTAACTCCCCGGAGCTGGTCGAGAGGGAGCGAGCGTGAGAGCCCCTCCTCGATGGTGCGGGAGCTGGGATGACATGAGAGGAGGAATTGCGTTCTAATTTTGTGTAATTACATTAAATGTTATCCTTGTCATTCTTTTCTGTCTTCTTAGCTGGAGTGGTAGAGACAGCAGAGGCATATTTGGTTTTAGTGGAGGAGGAGGAGGAGGAGGAGGTAGAGGTGATGGTGGAGGAGGAGGTGGAGGAGGTGGAGGAGGAGGAGGGGGAGGAGGAAGAGGCAGGTGTGGTTGTTTTCATGATAGTAGGTGTTGGAGGAGTAGATGAGGTATTCGTAGTAAGAGAAACAGCTGGGGCAGGTGCAGCCGGCAGAGGCTCAGTCTGAATCGAAACAGACTTCATCACTGGACGCATCTGTACGCTTGCCGCGTATGAAACGCCTGGAGAAGGCGCGACGCGCGCCTCCTTCACTCGCTTCCTCGCGTCAAAGTACGAGATGCCTTCGACTGCCTTAACGGTACAGACCTCTTTCTCCAGCTTCCAAGCAGGACAATCCCGCGAGAAAGTAGAGTGAGCTTCTGAACAGTTACGACACTTCTCTACCAATGACGAACACTGTTCCGACGAATGACCTTCGCAAGCACACTTACCACAAAAAGAGTGAACCGAACGACAAGCATTTCCGTGGTGTCCATAGAGTTGACATTTAAAGCACCGAAGAGGGTTTGGAATATAGGGACGAACGGGAACCCGCTCGTATCCTACATCCACTCTATCGGGCAACTTGGCAATAGCAAAAGTTAAAGTGACTGAAGCAGTGTTCCTTCTCTCGCCGTCAACGAATTTAGTTATTTTACGAGCCCCAATGACGCCCTGATCATACATGTTATCAACGATTTCGTCTTCCGTCATATCCACAAAATCGCGATGGGAGGCAACCCCCCGACACGAGTTCATGGATACTGGGATCGAAGCTTCAATCTCAATATCATGCATGCGTCGTAGCTTCATTAGGGAACTGACTTGTTTTGAGTTGAATGTTTCTATTAGTAGATCTCCGCTTGCAAGTTTTTTGACATTGGCAACAGTACCAATGTTTACATCAATAACTTTTTTAATTATAAAGGAATTTACAGTAGAAAGGCGGGTCTGGGTCTTAGATTTAAGAGTCACATATGTAGCTTGGTCATAGGAGATGGGCCGTGTGTTCGTTAGGGGTGGTCGGTCTGGACCCTCCCTCCCCATGGAGGGGGGAGGGGGGGAGGCGGCCTCAGCCATGGGATACACCCCCCTCCTGCAGGAGGGGAGCGGGACACAAGCGGGAGGACACCAGGGAGGAGTTTCCTAGAGTCAGATTGTCTTGCCAAACCACTCTAGGGGGGCCGATCGGTGTTAATTCACCCCAAAAGCACGCTCACTGAGGCGGACACTCTGTAGGTGAGAGAGGAAGGACAATCTGACAACCTGACAACAGACACTTACTGTTGTCACTAAGGTGAGGACAATGAGGTAACAAACTCAGTACATGGGTAGAGAGACACCTATATTTATTTAGCTGATCCTAGACCTGAGGGGCCGTCAAAATACAAATAACACCCGAAGGTGAAAGACATAAGCGGCAGGACGACAAGTACACAGTACCGTGTCTGGGCTCAGTCCGCAGACTGCGAGTGAATGGCCAGTACATAGCCGCCCCACCGGACTACTATGCAGGGTTAAGATGCCATCCTTCACCTCTAGCTTAATTATTTTTAATCCTCGTTAACCCTTGTTATAGATTATATGATTATATGTTCGTAAGGAAATGTTCGACTGACCTTTACTTAGGCTCTCAAAATGTGTGAGAAATAAGAATTTGTATAAAAAAATTGATAGTGTTTTGTAATATCTAAAAGGAATTGATAGTGTTTTGTTAAGTAATGATTTGAAACTACCATTTAAAACCGTCTTTCTATGGTTTAACCACTTGTTTAATAAATCAATTCAAGAGAAGGGAATGGAAGGAGAAGAAGTGGAAGGGAAGAGAAGGGAAGAGGAAGGGAATGTACGGGAAGAGAAAGAAAGTATTGTTCCGTCAGTCTGAAATAACTTTTAATATAACTTTATTATTCTATAAAGTTTTAAGTAAGACTGAAAAAAGGTATTGAAGTGTACTTACCAATCAAGTCCTGTTACCACCATAGTCCATTCATCTCACCTTCGGCTATATGGGCATGTGGCACTGTGGCACTGTGGTGATCCTGCTTCTCGGGTCATTTCTGGAAGTTAACACGAATTGAATAAATAAATGAAATAAATGTATAAATCACACAACTGTATTGATTCAATGTGCGTATAATCTGTAAAACTATAATAATAATAATAATAATAAATGAAATAAATAATGTATAAATAACACGCCTATTTTTATTCATTTTTTTTACTGAATCCATTTTACATTTTACAATGGAGTATAACATTATTACAAGCAGACAAACAAACAAACAAACAAACAACACACATAAACAAACAAATAACTTACGCACACACACATATATACGCGCACACACAACTAAATCAAAACCCGATATAACGCACATAGTCTAGTCTACGCACACAGGGCGAGTAGGTACACACAGGTGACGTGTGCGTATCCACACGCACACAAGTTAACCACACAAGTTAACTTGTGTGCGTGTGGATACACACACCTCACCTGTGTGTATCTACTCGCCCTGTGTGCGTAGACTAGACTATGTGCGTTATATCCTGGAGGAGGCACGAGAGGACATACTCGTGTCATCCATATCGCCATCATATTGGTGAGGGTCGTTGTAGATGGAGTTTACGTCACTTAAGGCACCTGCGGATGGAATGTTATAATATATGAGGGATAAAAACTACTTGCGGCTTAAGGTATATAAGGTTAGGTTACTAGATATAAGCCAATGTAGGTTAATTAATGTTGTTTAAAAGATGCTTCAGTATAAATTACCTACCCATTGTATATCTGCATAAGCAAAAGGTTATAACAAAAAGCAAGGAGTACTTAGAGTGGCAAAAAAAAGTATGTTTAGTAAATCAAATTACATGAAAAACTTTAATAATCTTCCATTTCTCCCTTCACATAGCCTTGATTCTCACCTTCAGCATCTGTGAGTCCAGCATCATTGATCATTGAGACTTGTTCCAGTGCTGGGTCATCAATGGTGTAGCCGATAGTCTCCTGGTCTAGTAAAGGTTCAGACGCGGCTCCGTCATCATCCTCGCTCCACTCGGATTGACTAGTTTCCCCACCGTCTCCAGTGCTGGGCTGGGATGGGTTGAGATGATCCATAAGAGAACTGATGCATCCAAAGTTTGCACAGGATAAATGTTGCTGCAATACGTCATAAAAAAAATAAAACACATCTTAGTCGAGATAATAATTTAAATTAGTAATTGTAATAGTTATAGTTATAGAATAAGAAACACAGCCTCCCTAAGATAATAAATTGATACAGATATAGTTAAGTTATAGCTTCAATAAGTATTTAACTCACTACTGGCAATGATTGTGCGGAGGTGTTTTCCGATCTATCCATCTGAGCGCCACTTAATTCATGGGTCAACCGGCGTTTCTCCTCTTCAAACGATCTCACATCATCATCATCATCAGTGTGGTGTTCAGTGCTGTGTTTCTCCATAGCTGGATTCTGTGGTGGACTTTCTTTCCTTTCCTCTGGCCGTCTGTCTCCTGAGACCACCTTGCTACATGCAGTGTCCAGTCTTAAGTTCCCAAGTCCTTCATCATCAGTCGAGGCATCTGGGACATCTGATTCCATGTTCTCATACTCACTATGTCCGCAAGGTCCCGGAACTCTGCCATGGGAGGACACGAGACACATCTTTCAATAATTATCTTACACAACTGAGAGGAAATCCATTGTTACTGAGACTAATTTGTGGATATTTCGATCATTCCCCAGATGGAAGGTAACAGCCATAAATTAATTGTATAAGTATGTACCTTCATCAAAAATAAAATTGCTAGATTTATTAAAAGATGAAATACTGTTTTGCACACAAGTCACTTCTGTTTGAACTCTGCAAGAACTACAAACTATAGATTCATATTTGAACTTCCGTATCAAATATTCAGTAATTAAGATAATTAATGGATTGACTAGGAAATGTTTTTGCTAACAGGACCAAAATGTGTGCTGTACGTAAATGATCCACGATATTAATGCTTTATCTGCATCCTCAATTTCACTTAAAATTCATACGTCTCTCAACCTGTGTTCGGGAAAGTGATATTAATAGTTATGAAATCTAATCAAATCCCATTGCAAAAAGATTTACTATAATGAGTTTAAATTATCAAAACAAAAGCATATATAATGGAGTTTGTTAACTCTGAATTAGGTTTTACATTATTATATTCTAAGATATGATATTTCTTACGTATTAATCTTATCACAAGGAGACTGAATATCTTTGGCGTGTAGATGTAACTAGATGAAGGTATTGAGAACAGCCTCCCATGAATGTACTATTGGTAATGTTCGAAAGTGTACGCCTGAAGCACATCAAGTAATGCAGTGTACACGCGTAATAGTAAAACAGCCATAAGTACACACAATCTTAAGTCTACAATGGAGCTAAATCAAAGCTCATCAGATATTAATCCAAAACTATCATAAAGCAAATGAAGCTAAACATTCCATAAACCCTTAAAAAGTCTAGTCAACTCTTATTTTTCACTAAGCAATTGTTGTTCAAATACATTTACTTCATCATGTATCGCATTCCGTTAGTTCTCAAATCTCCACTAAGATCAATGAATACCACCATAGTGATTAAGTAATGCCAAAGCAACACTATAACATTATTATTATTATTGTTATTATTATCATTATTATTATTATTATAGTATTGTATAAGAGAGCTACTGTACCAATTAATGCAATTGATTATTATTATTATTATTATTATTATTATTATTATTATTATCATTATTGTATTGTATAAGAGAGCTACTGTACCACTTAATGAAATTGAAATGAGTTTTATAATAGTATTAAAGTTATAAGTAATTCAATTCAAATGTGATTAATAAGAAAAGAAATTGATATACCCATCTGTTCATCATTATCATTATCATCATCATCATCATCATCATCACTTACAGAACATGAAATACATGATGGTAATAACTCACATCAATCTGGTGCTTAATTAAAACTTTAAACCAACTAAGAGTTAGATCTACAAGCCATACTGACATACTGACCTTCTGTTAGTAAGACATCATGTTAGTTAGACCAATATCTTTATTAAATATTTTTTCCAAGATTTTTGAAAAACTCATGAAGAAATTCCTAATAAACTTTCTAGAAAATCATAATATACTAAACCCAAGCCAGTTTGGTTTTCGCCAAGGCCTAAACACGTTTGATGCCCTAAGAACTTTCTCTGAAGAAATTTATAGCAGTTTGGACAAAAAACATTCACTATTAAGTATATTTATTGACTTCACCAAAGCTTTTGATACTGTTAGGCACGACATATTATTACAAAAACTACACTTCTATGGAATTAGAGGCATTATTCATGACTGGTTCCAAGACTATTTATCTCACAGGTCCCAATCAACAAAGTTTCAAAGCACTATATCACCGCCACTATCCATTCAATATGGTGTGCCACAGGGCAGTGTTCTGGGTCCGATTCTTTTTCTTTTATATATAAATGATATAAGTAATATATTTGCAAACTTTAAAACAATTCTTTTCGCAGATGATTCAACCTTATATATCACTGGTGAAGATCCGACTAATATGATACATTTAGCAAACACTGACATGAAAATCCTTCATAAATGGTGTCTGAGTAATAGGTTAACAGTAAATTTAAATAAAACCTTTTATATATTATTCACTAATAAACCACTATCAGTGCTTCCATCTTTATATTTTTTTCATAACACTATAACAAGAACTGACAAACACACACTACTGGGCATAACGTATGATGATACTATGACCTTTAAACACCACATAGCAAACCAAACCCTTAAATTATCCAGAATAGTATCTCTGTTATATCAAATTAAAGAATTAATGCCCATTGATGTTTTGAAAGTTGTATACAATGCCCATGTCTTACCACACCTATACTATTGTACACCTATCTGGTGCAACACCTATCCCACACACGTCTTACCACTGTTCAGACTCCAAAAGAAAATCATAAGAATAATTACTAACAGCGATTATTTTGCTCACACACAACCTCTATTTAAAGAAACCAAATCATTAAAACTCTTTGATATTAATAAGCTACAGATTAGTACTTACATGTATAAAAAGGTAAAAAATGATACAGATATGCACTTACAACCACAACATGCGTATTTCACCCGTAACAATGAAAAGTTACGTATACCTGCCCATAACTTAACACTTTTCCAACATTCACTTTCTTATTCTGGACCTAAAACCTGGAATTCTATCCCTAACAGTATAAAAATCTTACCTTCTATACACTCCTTTAAAAAACAATTACATACACTCCTCAAATACTAAATGTACAAGTATGTCTGTGTTATTTCTTTTTATTTATTATTCTTTAATCATTTATTTGTCTTGCTGTCATTATGTGTTCTCACCATAGTGAGTTATTGTGTCATTCTATCACAAATATTTTATTTCTTTATTTATTAAGGTCATTATTACTTCATTTCCTTATATTAAGATTATTATTATTATCATCTCTATGTCATTATGTGTTCTCACCCTAGTGAGTTATTGTGTCATTCTATCACAAATGTTTTATTTCTTTATTTATTAAGGTCATTATTACTTCATTTCCTTATATTAAGATTATTATCATTATCATTATCATTATCATTATCATTATTATTATTATCATTATCATTATCATTATTATTATTTATTATTATTATTATTATTATTATTATTATTATTATTATCATTACTACTACTACTATTATCATCATTATTATTATTATTATATATTTTTTGTCTTATTTTCTTGTCTGTATGTTCAGTCTAGATACATAGTTGTGCTTGGTAATTATAATAGTATACTTATATATACTATAACAACACCTTATCCAGCACATAGTTTCCACTACTGCCCAAAAAGCTGAAGCTTTAGATGGGCTCCCTACTTTTATATTCATTGTATATAACAATTTATTCTTGTTTTTTGTTTTGTTTTACTAGGGATAATAAAATGTTTCAAATGTTTCAAATGTTTCTATATCCTACTCCCCTCATCCCCAGAGACCCCGAACAATGCATTACCCAAATTTCTTGAGTTATCCTTCCCTCGCTGACCATCCTGGGAGGGGAAGATGGAGTGCGAGGGTTGGCAGTGTGGATCTTGCCTTGCCCTTCCAGGAATTCGAACCCAGGTATGCGTTTTAAGATCATAAAGTAAAAGTATGCAGTTTGACCACTCCGCCAGCGTTCAAGGGAGGAAGACAGGCAGACGGACAGACAGGCAGACGGACAGACAGACAGGTTGGTAGACAGATAGACAGGTAGGAAGGGACTGACTTACTCTATAATGGAATAACTGACTTAATTAATCTATTGCCAACAGTCAGACACACACACAGACACACATATGCACACACATACACACACACACATATACACACACACAAACATATATATATATACACACACACACACACACACACACACACACACACACACACACACACACACACACACACACACACACACACACACACACACACACACACACACACACACACACAGTTAAACCACCATACTCTTCCCCTTTCTCATTTTATGCGAAGTGTGACTACGTTAAGGAGACCACGGTTTGTTACGTGGTCACACTCTTGTTCTCCAAAAGTGACTTTCTGGTTTAAAAAGTAGCAGGCAATCCACAGCTTACACATTGTTCATAAACACTTTTTTCCCCAATGAAAAACTTGCTTAAGATGAAGACTCCTTCTCTGTCTCGTAGAAACGGAGTTGCTGTTCCAGGTGATGCGTCAATAACTTGTCTTTGAGACTCACGATGTCCTCGATCACTTCCCTGAGGGAAGGTCGACGCCTCGGGTCTCGCTGAGTGCTGAGCTCAGCTACCCTCAGTAGATGGGGCGTGAGGAAGTCTTGGAGGCAGTGTTCCATCAAGCACTGAAGCATGAAGCCAAAACTGAACACGTCTCCTGAAGGCCACACCCGCCGTTTCGGCAACACCTCCGGTGCCATCCACTTATAAGGAAGATAAAGATGTCTTTCGTCCTCCGGCCACTCTTTGTCTTCGTGGTCGTCGGCTTCCACAACACTCATGGCACTAAAGTCTGTGGCGATACGACCCACGCCACCAGCCCAGCCAAAGTCGATGAGGTGAAACACTGGCTCCTTGACGCTGCCAGTGTAGGTTATGTTGTCTAACTTCAAATCATTGTGAACAACTCCCTTGTTGTGCATTTCCTGCAACCGGAGGCAGATGCACACAAGGGAATCTAAGAACTTTTCCACGGAACATTTACGCAAGAATTCGCTGTACGTTTCGCCAACAAACTCTTGAACCATCGCCAATGGGTCCTCGCACAGGGCCAGAACCCGCGGTGCGCCGCCTGCACCATCCACCTTCACTGCGGTGCGCGCTTCTTTCAGCATGATCGGGATGTGGCTCTGCTCCAGGAACACCTTGATGACGGCATCGGTGCCCTGGTACATCGCTTGTATCACGGAGCCATATCCACCACGGCCAAGGTAACGTCCGAGCTCAATGGCGTTGAGCTCCTCCTCGGTTAAAAATGTGACGCGACGACGGAGGAACAGAAGGTCGTTCTCCTCTTCCTCTTCTTCCTCCTCTTCTTCTGGAACTTCCAGTTGTCCGACGTACTTCCGACACAACGCAAACATCAGAAAGGCAAACGCTAC
>JAXIVD010001702.1:31931-39431 GCA_036785275.1 Cancer borealis
TCCTCCCCTCCCCTTCACTCTCACTAATATCTATGCGCCCCCACCATATATTACAACTACTCTATCACGCCGCTAACACCACGCTAACCTAACTTAAGCTAACTTAATCATACAGTAACTATCATTATCATCATCATCATCATCATTAGGAGGGAACAAGACCAGAGAGAAGAAATAAGGAATGTTCAATATAGGAATGATTTTGACTACTGTTTGACTCTCTTATCATACTTGAAAACCAAACACTCATTCCATCATTAAAAAAAACACATATAAAACGATAGTAAAACAACCTGGAGACATGAATAAACACCAAAGCAACACAATACAACACTATATAACAATACAGTCTAGTACACTACAATATATACTCAGTTATTGTTCCTCTTTGTCGCTTGCTGTGTCCTATTGCCTCACCCTCTCTCTTCTTTACAACTGTACCTCTGATTAAAATACAGGAAGGAGGCAAGGAGGAGGCAAGGAGGAGGAAAAGGAGGAGGAAGAGGAGGAGGAGGAGGAGGAGGAGGAAGAGGAGGAGGAGGAAGAGGAGAAGGAGGAGGAGGAGGAGCAGGAGGAGGAGGAGGAGGAGGAGGAGGAGGAGGAGAAGGAATGTCTATATCTCCCTGATGTGTACGCCTGTCCTAATATTATCATGAAACAAAGGACTTTTATATGAGGAAAGTTTAAAAGGCGCGAGTTTTGAATTTCAGCTGAAAACTCTCCCTTTTATTTTTCCACAGACTCTTGGAAGATTATTAATTTGGAAGGAGGAGTTTCAGCGGCATATATTTCAAGCAATTTGTCGGCAGTCTAAAGGAGGGAAGGAAGAAAGAAGGGAAGGATAAGGAGGGGAAGGAGGGGAAGGAGGGGGTGGTTGGATGAATAGGAAAGAGGGGAGAGAGAGAGAGAGAGAGAGAGAGAGAGAGAGAGAGAGAGAGAGAGAGAGAGAGAGAGAGAGAGAGAGAGAGAGAGAGAGAGAGAAAGAGAGAGTGGGGAGAGAGGGAGGGGAAGAGGAGAATAGAGGTCGAGAAAAATTATGAAGTGAATGTTAGGAAGAGAGTAAAAAGGAGGAAAATGGCATGAAATGAGAAAAGGGAGGAGTAATGTGGTTTAACTGTGTGTGTGTGTGTGTGTGTGTGTGTGTGTGTGTGTGTGTGTGTGTGTGTGTGTGTGTGTGTGTGTGTGTGTGCGTGTGTGTGTGTGTGTGTGTGTGTGTGTGTAATGAGACACACAGATCCTTAACTAAACAAGGCCTGACACTAAGATGGGACGATTAATACCGAGCGGAGAGAGAAAAAAGAGAAAAAAATATATAAAGATAAAAAAAAAACATCCTGAATATCACCACCACTCATCACCACTATCACTCATCACCACTCGCGGCAGTAATTACCACATCAATCACCACATCAATCACCACACACCACAGCTTACAGATGGATTAGATATATTAGCAATAAGCTCGTGACCACCCAGACCACTGTATAAAAACCATTTGAAGGAGAAAATTAGGTGTCGTTGCGAAAAGGGGAAAGGCAGCGAAGGGAAAAGGAGTCAGGTTGTGAAAAAGTGAGGAAGAGAGAAGGGGAATAAAGGGGGAAAGAGGGGAAAGGAGTGTAGGAGTGAATAAAAGAAAAAGAGAAAGAGAAGGGAAAGAGTGTGGAGGGGAAAAAGGGGGAAAGAGTATAGGGACGATAGAGAGGAAATAAAAGGAAATTAGTAATAGGTGGGAATATATGAAAATCCAAATATCTAAGAAGGAAAAATGAAAAATAGAGAAGGAAAACAGAGGGAAAGAAAAGAGGGGAAAAATGAATATAGGGGAAATATAAAAGAGTATAAGAGAGGTTGGTGTCAGCTGGCATGCTTAGTGGGTGCTTACTATTATTAGGGATATCAGCGTGTGGGTGTCAGCATATGTGGTATCAGCATGGGTGTGGGTGTCAGCGTGAGTAGTAGTTATTGGCCCTGCTGTCGGCTGGATGGGTGGATGGATGGGGGAATGGGTAGAGGAGATGTCTGGGAAGGCGGTGGAGGAAGAAGGGAAAGGAGAGGATATATAAGAGGTGGAAGATAGGAAGGGAAGAAGTGGATGTGGATATGGGAGTGCAGATGAAGGGTAATGTGGATGATGTGGATGGTAAGATGGATGAAGATTGATGGAGAGGAAGGAAAATGAGTAGGAAGGAAAGAGGGATGGAAGAGAAGAAAATAATGGTAATAGGAAAAGGATGATCAAGAGCCAAACCAAGGAGGACAGATAAAGTTAGGAATGGATGCAAGGATAAAAATGTGAGGGAGGAAAATAATAGATAAATTAAAGGAAAGCGTAGAAGAAAAATAATCAGAGAGGTAGATTGATGTATAGAGATAGACAGATAGAGAAAGAAAATACGATAACATAACTACAAAGGAATACTCTGAAAAAATATGAAACACAAAAATAAATCAGGTCGACAACACGGGTGCCTGCTGATCTACTACTGCTGTGAGTGAAGTAGTTCATGTAGCAGTGAAGGATAAAAGAGAACAAAGACCCTCCCCACTCACCCTTCCTTCTGGCAAAGAAAACAAGGAGGAAGAAGAAAAAAGTGAGGATAGAAAACCGTATCTTCCGTGAAAAGGCAAGACATGGAGATTTAATGGCAAAAAGTGAAATCAGAAGGAGGGAGGGAGAGAAGAAAAAAGAAAACTATTTGTAGATACCGATGCATCCCAAGGGGGGAAGGTAAAGGGGAAGGGGAAAGGGATGGAATGTATTGTTGTTGGTGAAGTATATTTACTGCTGTGAAATAATATAGCGGTATATATTCTACTAAAAAATTTGTTTAGTCCAGACTAAGGGAAGGAAAGAGGAAGGAAAGAGGAACGGAGAGAGGGAGGGAGGGAGGAAGGGATGGGGGGAGGAAGGGACATTAGTCATTTCTCTTTACTTCGTTGAAAGACAAGAAGTGTGTAGTCCGTCCAGTGGTCTGTGTGGCTTCGTCTGCTCCAGTATTTAAACAAAGATGCCAGAACTGGCGGTAAGAAGACGAACACGCGCCACTCCCCGTTGGCTACCAAGAGGTGCCCGTATCGGCATCAACTGGCACCAAATTACCAAAAAATGCCGAAAGTGTCCGTGTGATGAACTCACATAGAGACTGGAGAGCTATTGATGACAAAACTATTTTAGAGACCACCATTGTGAGACAAATGGAAATGTTGATAAACTATGGGCTAAAATCAACAAAGAATAAGATTGTGAAGGTGATGAAAATTTTTTTTTTTTTTTTTTTTTTTTTCATTTATTGTGCGAATAAGAAATATAAAAATAAGAGTATATTCACTTGAACTCAGTAAAACAAAAAGCAAAGAAATTATGACGAGTTTAAGTAATATAGCTGTTTCCAAATGTTTACAATTTATTTACATATGTATATATATATATATATATATATATATATATATATATATATATATATATATATATATATATATATATATATATATATATATATATATATATATATATATATATATATATATATATATATATATATATATATATATATACATACATATATATATATATATATATATATATATATATATATATATATATATATATATATATATATATATGTATATATATATATATATATATATATATATATATATATATATATATATATACTCCAATTTGAATATTAACTCTAGCCCACGACAAGAACGGGTTAGAGTTACCTTCATGCCCGTAGGCCACGCCCCCTCAATATTTATGCATTTTGATTGGTGCAAGTGACAGCCAATCATCGTGATTGTCTGCAAATTAAGCCAATCACGATGAATAAAAAAAAAGGGGGCGTGGCCTACGGGCATGACAGAGGGTATAAATAGAGGCCTCCCTCTGTAGTCTGTCTGTGGGCCAGACCCAAGGGCCCGCGTCACCCCCCAAGGTGGCAATCCACACACACACACTGTAGTCTGTCATAATGAAAATGGACCTCGGACGAACAAGTCATCTTGTGGGAGCAGGCTCCTGCATGCTGGCGACCAGGGGAGTGCGGGATTATCCTACGAAGGTGAAGATTTCCGTCGAGGAGCCAGGATCCACCTTCTGGCTTCCCAGGGCATCTCGGTACAAGGAGGTAGGGTTATTCACCTTCGAAAAGGTGAAGGCCGGTGAAGAAGTGCGTCACGCTACTTCACGTCTTACAACACTAGACATCCGCCGTCTAGTGAAGGCCCAATGGAGCGCCATTGAGGCCATGGTGAAGATGAGTGTCACGTGGCACCGCAGAGGCAAGTTCATCATCTTCGTGAAATTGCAGAACTTTCTTAGGCTACTGGTGACCAAGGATCCAGCGACGAAGAACTTTATCCTCCAAATAAAAGAAGAAGGAAAGGTCATCATGTGGCATTGTAAGTCACGGACAGAAGGAGAAAAACGCGATTACGTTGATGAGGAAAAGGAAGCGGATGTTACTGACGAGGCGGAGAAACAACAATTCAGTAACACGAACGAAGAATACGCGAGCTGTGACGAGGATGAGTGCCAAAGTTTGACCGAGGAAGCGGATGTTACCGACGAGGTGGAGGAACAAGAACTCAGTAACACGGACGAAGAATACGCGAGCTGTGACGAGGATGAGTGCCAAAGTTTGACCGAGGAAGAGTATGTTACCGACGAGGCAGAGGAACAAGAACACAGCAACGCGGACGAACGATACATTAGTTGTGACGAAGTAGAAGCCCTTCTCCCCGCCCAGGAGGAGGATGACCAGGAAGAAGGTGCCACTGCCACCCCCGATCAGGAGGAGGATGAGTGCAAGTATGAGCGAATTCGAGCGAGAACCCCAGAGCCACAGCCTCCCAAGAGCCTCTGGGTGAAGATCGTTTTGACGTTGGTACTCTTCGTAGTGATGGTGGTGTTGGTGGTGTTCTTGCAGCAGGTGTTGAAGGCGACTGATACCCTTACACTGGAAAACATTGTCGTGGTTCTGTGTTTGTTTTCGGCATTAGCGTTTGCCTTTATGATGTTCGCGTTGTGTCGGAAGGACGTCGGACAACTGGAAGTGAGCAGGACTGTTCCAGAAGAAAAGGAGGAAGAGGAGGACGAGCTACTGTTCCTCCGTCGTCGCGTCACATTTTTAACCGAGAAGGAGCTCAACGCCATTGAGCTCGGACGTTACCTTGGCCGTGGTGGATATGGCTCCGTGATACAAGCGGTGTACCAAGGCACCGATGCCGTCATCAAGGTGTTCCTGGAGCAGGATCATATCCCGATCATGCTGAAAGAAGTGCGCACCGCAGTGAAGGTGGATGGTGCAGGCGGCGCACCGCGGGTTCTGGCCGTGTGCGAGGACCCATTGGCGAAACGTACAGCAAATTCTTGCGTAAATGTTCCGTGGAAAAGTTCCTGGATTTCCTTGTGTGCATCTGCTTCCGGTTGCAGGAAATGCACGACAAGGGAGTTGTTCACAATGATTTGAAGTTGGACAACATCACCTACACTGGCAGCGTCAAGGAGCCAGTGTTTCATCTCATCGACTTTGGCTGGGCTGGTGGCGTGGGTCGTGTCGCCACAGACTTTAGTGCCATGAGTGTTGTGAAAGCCGACGACCACGAAGACAAAGAGTGGCGGGAGGACGAGAAACACCTCTATCTTCCTTATAAGTGGATGGCACCGGAGGTGTTGCCGAAACGGCGGGTGTGGCCTTCAGGAGACGTGTTTAGTTTCGGCTTCATGCTTCAGTGCTTGATGGAACACTGCCGCCAGGACTTCCTCACGGCCCATCTACGGAGGGTGGCTGAGCTCAGCACTCAGCGAGATCCGAGGCGTCGACCTTCCCTCAGGGAAGTGATCAAGGGCATCGTGAGCCTTAAAGGCAAGTTATTGACGCATCACCTCGAACAGCAATTCCATTTCTACGAGACAGAGAAGGATTCTTCATCTTAAGCAAATTTTTCATTGGTGAAAAAAGTGTTTATGAACAATATGTAAGCTGTGAATTGCCTGCTACTTTTTAACCAGAAAGTCACTCTTGGAGAACAAGAGTGTGACCACGTAACCAACCGTGGCCTCCTTAACGTAGTCACACCTCGTCCATCGTCACTGTCACACTTTATCACTGTATCACACAAGTGCGATTCCAACCATCGTAGGCGCCTTAATAAAAAAATATGTAGTGTCATTCTTTCTAAAGATGGCGAAGCGTCAAATCGTTAACCAGGAAAGTTCTTGGTGTTGTTTAGAGAGGAATAAAAGCAATGAAGAGGAAGTGTTCTTCTCAATCTGAGGAAAGAGAATCCTTTTCAAGATAAAGAAACGAAAACAATCGTGGAAAAAGTTTTCTGATGACAGTGATTCCTTTAGTGACACTCAAACATCGTCTGTGTGTGACAGATTCTAGTGTTTAAAAGAGACTTGTTGGGAAGCGGAAATCAGCAAAGAAAAGGTCATGCTCTTCAGCCTCAGAAAATAACGAGTACCCGCCGTGAGGCACTTCCTATCTAATATTTAAGTAACGTTGATCAAATGAACAAACTTGTTGTTGAAACCATTACTTCATTAATTACTTGGCACTTTTTTAAAATTGACAGTATTAACGCATCTAATAAGACAGCGTCATGATACCTGCAGGGATATTTGTAGTTATTGTGTAGTTATGGTTATTATGTTATTTTTGTAGTTGTGGTATATTTCATTAAATAAATATATTAGATATAACTATATGGTCTATAATTACCTAGTTGGGGGACTATTTAATAACATTTGAATTTACATTTGTTATAAACATATAATTTATATATATATATATATATATATATATATATATATATATATATATATATATATATATATATATATGTATATATATATATATATATATATATATATATATATATATATATATATATATATATATATATATATATATATATATATATATATCAGTTTTTTCCTCCCTCTCATTTTCATTTCATGCATCCATTTCTAAATTTCTCTTTCCTCCTTGTTATATATATATATATATATATATATATATATATATATATATATATATATATATATATATATATATATATATATATATATATATATAAGACAAGGAGGAAAGAGAAATTTAGAAATGGATGCATGAAATGAAAATGAGAGGGAGGAAAAAACTGATATATTGAAGGAAAGTGTACAAGGAAAATAAGGAGAGATAAAATGATATATAAAAATAGACACAGGTAGAGATAGCAAAGACGATAACATAACTACACAGGATTATTCTGAAAAGAAATTAAATACAAAAATAAATCAGGTCGACAACACGGGTGCCTGCTGATCTACTACTGCTGTGAGTGAAGTAGTTCATGTAGCAGTGAAGGATAAAAGAGAACAAAGACCCTACCCACCCACCCTTCCTTCTGGCAAAGAAAACAAGGAGGAAGAAGAAAAAAGTGAGGATAGAAAACCGTATCTTCCGTGAAAAGGCAAGACATGGAGATTTAATGGCAAAAAGTGAA
>JAXIVD010001702.1:46931-77691 GCA_036785275.1 Cancer borealis
CGTATACAGACTCCATAATGAAGATGTAAAATTATACCCCATAACCTAACATAACATAACCGCCTGAAACCTTTACAGACGTGTTGAGTACACTAGATGTATAGTATGTACGACTTCATATTTATATCGATATCGTCGAAGCAGTAGTTATGCAGAAATAACAAACTATTTACTGACAATCATTGTATTTTGTCTTCCCCCAAGAAACCCGCATTCCCACAGGTCCCCAGAATTGTTGGGGGTTGATGAGGATGTCTTATTAGATATGCATTTGCGACGAAAATCAATGTCAAAATCGTTCGAAATGGATCATTTTTTATACGAAAAGTGTGTTATTTACATCCAAATGTATTGGGAGAGCTAAAAATTTACCAGCTATACACAATCACCTACGCTATATCACTACTCTCATAAGAGTTTACGGCTTTTTTTATCTCCTCACATCTTCTTGCCACCTAAATACTGCGTTTACTGTGGCTATAATTGCTCCAGACTCTATTATATGTTAATCAGCAAGTTTTTTCTACGGCGATAAAGGTGCCCACAAAGAGGGTGCGCCGCCATGTTGGCTCAATCAGCCGATTATCTCAGCACGAAAGAAAAAAAAAATACCATAGTGACGTCGCTAAGTGTCCAATATCGTTCGGTGGGCAAATTCTTCATCCCCCCACCTCGCTGAACGCGCCCCAGGTATATATGAGACAGGGGTTAAGAGCCGCCTGATGCTTCTCACGGAAATTTAGTGGCAGAGAATGAAGCTGGGTTAAGATGTGAGGAGCGTTCTGCTGGTATGTTGTAAGGTATATTGAAGTGTGTGTGTGTGTGTGTGTGTGTGTGTGTGCGTGTGTGTGTGTGTGGCCACGAACGAACCACGGCAGGGGACAGACGTGCCATTCCTCTTTGGGTTGCTCGTCAACTTACAGCAAAACCCACGCCCCACCCCACCCCAGACACCATGGCCAAGACTATTCCTGAACTAAAGAAGTTACAACGAAACCAGCTCCTCCGTTTGACAAAAGAAGACTTAATAGGGAGCATTTTAACTTCGCCAGAGCAGAGCAACGAACAACTGAGCACATTGACAACCACTCTGAATGAGCTCATCAGTGAAGTAACTGATTTGAAAAGGATCATTAATTCACCCGATAGCGCCATCAACAAGAAATTCCTGGATCTACAATCACAGGTGGACCAACAAGCTCAGATTATTGCGAAGCAGCAACGTTTCCTTGAAATGTTGGACCGGAAGGAAAGGGAAAATAATCTGGTCATACTCGGAGTGCCGGACGAACAAGAAAGCCTCGATGGAGAGACTACAGATAAAGAGAAGATAGAGAAGATATGGTTAACAATCGGTGCGCAAGAGGAAGTTGTGTCCATGCGTAGGCTGGGTGATGTGAACCGAAGAGACAATAGGAGGAGGCCCATACTTGTGACCATGACAAACAGGAACAGCAGGGACAACGTGTTATCCAAGGCAAGTGTTTTGAAGACTACAGACGATGTATACAAGAAAATTTATATCAAGAAAGATACCCACCCGAATGTCCGCTTGGAGTGGAAACGTTTACGTGATAGGGAAAGTGAGGAAAAAAATAAACCAGAAAATGTTGGATATGTGATACGTCTGGACACTAGAGAGAGAAAATTATATCGGGACGATATGGTTATAGATTCCTGGAACCCACAGTCTTTTTAGTATGGCCACAGCAAAAGCAGATATTCAGCCTTCTCTCTTGGAATGTTAACAGTGTAAAAATGAAACTAGAAAATAACTTAGTACAGTCTCTTCTTCTGAACTATGACGTAGTATGTCTAAATGAGGTGAAGACTCGTTTTCCTGGATATGTATGCTACCGAAGTTGTATGAAAGATGCGTCACACAGAGGAGGTACGGTATTATTTAATAAGTGCTCCATGTCTAGATCAATTCTTCATATTGACACGAGTATCGAAAACCAGGTTTGGGCCAAGTTTACGTTTTTACCTAAAACTCTTTTTGGGTTTTGCTATGTTCCACCATCAGACTCTCAGTACTATAAACAACAAGCCTTTGCGTCAATTCAGGAGAAAGTGAAAACGATGGATTCAGTTGAATCCTTCTGCATAATCGGTGACTTAAATAGCAGGTTTGGTACATACGTTCGAAACCTTCCTAGGTTGAGTGATTTATCAAACAGTGAGGTGTATACGTATCCAACTATTCCGAACCCTGTGGAACGACCAAACGACAACGCCTACATTTTGTCTTCAATCTGCGTAGAATGTAAGTTGTTAGTACTGAATAACCTAAAAGTGAATGAAAAACATTTCGTTAGTAAAAAAAAACCTATCGCAAAGGAAATGAGTGGTTATCTGAACTAGATACATGTGTTGTGTGCCCGAATATGCTTACAAACATCAATGACTTCCATGTTGTAAAGAATGACTGTTTGCCAAGTGATCACGCTCCTGTTTCGTTAATGATCAATTTACCAGGCGTTGATATGGAACATTTGGTTCGTCGGGCTTCACAGTTAGCGGATCATGCAGTATTACACGAATACAAAACAAAACGAACCAAAACGGGAAAGAGACCGGTTCAAATGAAAAGTGTAGACACACAAGTGTTTTTAAGACATTTAGCGGCCGAAGAGCTGCCCAACGTGAGTGTTGCGGATATTGATGGATGTCTAGAGCATGTATCGAAGGTTTTGTATGATTGTAGTAGTAACGCAAAAAGGGTAATTCACACTGAAGGTGTCGATGTCAATCAAGACAGGTGGCAGAGACTGCTCAATGACAAAGACGACAAGAGACTGTGGAAAGCGATAAACTGGAAGGGTGAATATAATGAAACCGATGTAGTTAGCAACAAACCCTCTGATCATGAATTCAAAACACATTTTGAAAGTCCATCAAACACTATTCCTGCCTCGCAACTAGATGGCATTGTAAGTGATGTTTTTATTCCAGTCCTAGATGAGCCAATAAGTGCAAGCGAAGTGATTCGTGAGGCGAAGGACATGAACCCGAACAAGGCGTGCGGACTGGACGGCCTCACTCCAGGCGTGTTTAGATTGTTACCAGAATCCTGGCTCTTGTTATTAGCTACGCTTTTTAACTGTGTGTTCAATTCGCGTCATTATCCTACTTCATGGTCTCGAGCCAAACTATTTACAATATTCAAGAAAGGAAGCAAATCACTGTCAAGTAATTATAGAGGGATAACTGTGATGAATTCTATTGCGAAACTGTACGATAAAAATTTTTGTACCAGATTAAAGCAATGGTTTCAAGCCGTTTAGAGAACAGGCAGGTGCACAGGAAAATAGGAGGTGCATTGAACATATTATGTGTTTACGTCTTTTATGTGATATGGCAAAAAACAAAAGGGTAAAATTATATGTGACATTCATAGATTTTTCTCAAGCATATGATATGGTTCCAAGAGACACATTATTTAAGGTTTTACAGAGATTGGGTTGCGGCAGTGTGATGTTGGCAGCCCTGATAGCCATGTACTCACTGACTCAGAGTAATAAAGCGTTTGCATGTGTCGCCAAACTTCGTTTGTTTTCACGAACACGATTTTAAGGAGAAATGTCTTGGTTGGTGTTGCCACAATTTTCCTAATATATTTCAATCTTAATGCTTGTTTTTAGTTTTCTTTTATATTAAAAACGACATATATTATATACATATTTTAAATTATAAGCACTGAAATTATCTCAAACATCTTAATTTTTTCAGATTTATTCGAAATAGATATTATGGTTTCTCCGTATATTTCGCACCGCTTCCATCCTAAGGTAGAGGCCAACATCTTGCTACGTGATACAAATTCCCTTATATATTACAATCATTATGCTTGTTTGTGGATTTCTGTTATATTAAAAACAACATTAATAATGTAAATATTATGTATTTCAACAACTGTCATGATCTCAAACATCTTATTTTCATCTTATTTATTCGTAATGTATATCCTGCTGATTCTGTATTGAAACTACAGCACCCTCCACACTCGTCCTAAGCCCACAACATGTCCAAATATCGTCGTATACAGATCACCTTACCAGTAGCAGCAAGATGTGTGTGTGTGTGTGTGTGTGTGTGTGTGTGTGTGTGTGTGTGTGTGTGTGTGTGTGTGTGTGTGTGTGTGTGTGTGTGTGTGTGTGTGTGTGTATGAGTGTGTGTATGAGTGTGGGCGTGGGTGTATGTGTGTGTGTGTGTGTGTGTGTGTGTGTGTGTGTGTGTGTGTGTGTGTGTGTGTGTGTGTGTATGAGAGTGTGTGTATGAGTGTGTGTGTGTGTGTGTGTGTGTGTGTGTGTATGAGAGTGTGTGTGTATGAGAGTGTGTGTGTATGAGAGTGTGTGTGTATGAGAGTGTGTGTGTGTGTGTGTGTGTGTGTGTGTGTGTGTGTGTGTGTATGAGAGTGTGTGTGTCTGTGTGAGCACTGGATGTCTTCACATGACGCGGGGCCCGGCCTTCGTATCTGCGCTCGCTCCAAGTGAAATTTTTGTGTTCGAAACTGGATCTGTCTTCAGTGTCTAAATTTTCTTTGACTTACATATTTTTGTGCAATATACAAAAATCTTATTTCTTACTTTAATTTGATGAAAATAATTGTAAACAATATGATATGCTTTTTACTTATTATTAGGAAAAAGGGAACAATTGTAAGTAGAAGCTACAACCACAAAATGCATTGAAACATCAACACCCACACATGTTTGAATGTCACATCTTGTTATTTTCTACATTTCTCTAATATATTACAAGCTTTTTGCTTGTCTTTGGCGTTCTTCTATATTAAAAACAATATATATAATATAAATCTTATGTAGACGATCAACTATAATGGTCTCAAACATCTTACTTTCTTCTGATTTATTTGAAATATATACCCAGATTCTTTCTCATGAAAACACACACATCCGCTTCGCCCCACCCACGTAGAGGGCCCAACGTTCGCAATTTTCAACACTTCCCTAATATATTTCAAGCTTTATGCTTGTTTTTGGTTAGCTTTTATATAAAAAACAACATATATATTATAAATCTTATTTATTTCTACAACTGTTATGGTCTTGAACGTCTTACTTTCGTCTTATTTAATCGAAATATTATCTCGCTCAGTGTCTACACAGATGAAGTTCTGAAGTTGGTGAGCTGTGATTCGTTACATGACTAGAGGCAAAATATTGGCAAACGCAGATATTCGTATTTTGAAAGTGTTTGCGATATGTTGGTCAGAATTTGCCTAGTCATTGCATCTTGGCAAGAGGTCTTGACATTACATGTAAACGCCTAATATTTCGATTAAATAAGACGAAAGTAAGACGTTCAAGACCATAACAGTTGTAGAAATAAATAAGATTTATAATATATATGTTGTTTTTTACGACGATATTTGGACATGTGGGCTTAGGACGAGTGTGGAGGGTGCTGTAGTTTCAATACAGAATCAGCAGGATATACATTACGAATAAATAAGATGAAAATAAGATGTTTGAGATCATGACAGTTGTTGAAATACATAATATTTACATTATTAATGTTGTTTTTAATATAACAGAAATCCACAAACAAGCATAATGATTGTAATATATAAGGGAATTTGTATCACGTAGCGAGATGTTGGCCTCTACCTTAGGATGGAAGCGGTGCGAAATATACGGAGAAACCATGATATCTATTTCGAATAAATCTGAAAAAATTAAGATGTTTGAGATCATTTCAGTGCTTATAATTTAAAATATGTATATAATATATGTCGTTTTTAATATAAAAGAAAACTAAAAACAAGCATTAAGATTGAAATATATTAGGAAAATTGTGGCAACACCAACCAAGACATTTCTCCTTAAAATCGTGTTCGTGAAAACAAACGAAGTTTGGCGACACATGTAAACGCTTATGGTTATGAACATAGAGGACTGAGCTTCAATAAACGTCATCGGGAAATACGGGTTTCTGTTCACCCCGGTGAGGAAGTATGTCCTGCCATGCCTGTAAAACAGTTCACATTAATTGGAAGCCTGCGAAAGCCGCTACAATCTTACTTTCTTCTGATTTATTTGAAATATATACCCAGATTCTTTCTCATGAAAACACACACATCCGCTTCGCCCCACCCACGTAGAGGGCCCAACGTTCGCAATTTTCAACACTTCCCTAATATATTTCAAGCTTTATGCTTGTTTTTGGTTAGCTTTTCTATAAAAAACAACATATATATTATAAATCTTATTTATTTCTACAACTGTTATGGTCTTGAACGTCTTACTTTCGTCTTATTTAATCGAAATATTATCTCGCTCAGTGTCTACACAGATGAAGTTCTGAAGTTGGTGAGCTGTGATTCGTTACACGAGAGGATGCAAAACATTGGCAAACGCAGATATTCGTATATTGAAAGTGTTTGCGATATTTTGGTCAGAATTTGCCTAGTCATTGCATCTTGGCAAGAGGTCTTAACATTACATGTAAACGCCTTTATTGGAACTACGGTTGTCACTATAGCGTTAGGAGTGCGTCAAGGGTCATCTACCTCATGTTTGTTATTTATTATATTAATGAATGATCTGATTATGATGGTAAAAAATGGAGTAGACTTGGATGGGTTTTTATCCTGGTTACACATTCTCATAATGATGGATGATACTGTACTTTTGGCAACAATTAGAGTGAACATGATTCAGAAGGTTCGTATCCTTCGCAATTATTGTGTACAGTATGGAATGAAGGTTAATGAATCAAAGACAAAATTTTTTGTGATAAATGGCGGTGAGAACAATAGAGAGCCCTTGCGTGTAGATGGTTTGTCAGTTGAACGATGCGATAATTATAGGCCTCTTCTATTTGTTCTCAATAATCTACTCCGGATTCTGCTCCGAATCCGAATCTGTTTTGGATTAATTGGGTGCAAATAGAACAGCAGAATCTGTTTTGGATTCGCTGGATCAAAACAATAACAACGAGAGGCCAGTCGCTGCCCAGCCGTCACATTAGTCACTTCTCCAAGGAAGTGTTGAGAGTTACAACTTTCATTTCCTGATGCATTTAGGGTGACAGCGGCATCCCTAATTATCACCAACCTGCTTATTGTACAATAAAAAAATCTTTATATAACTAAATGTGTTATTGAAAACACCATTAGATTCTTGAAAAGTAGATTCAAGTCTGATGAACCTCAAGGTTAACCTTGCCAATGTTACACCTATTATTTCTTTACAAATACTGCTCCACCTCTTTATTATAAATATACTATACATAGTGTACTCAACATATCTGTGAAGGTTTCTGGCGGTGCTCACCATTTTTTACCTCGCAAAACTTCTTTGAAATTATGATAAGTTATGTTAGGTTGGTTAGATTATGTCAAGTTATGGTTATGTTGAAGTTGTTAGGTTACGGTTATATTATGGTTAGGTTCAGTTAGGTTCGATTATATAAGATTTTTTACATTTTATCACCCGGAAGTTAGGGTTCGCAAATTAGTTTTTTTGGGGGTTTGGGTATTAAAATGTAAAAATCTTATGTAACCGAACCTAACTGAACCGCACCAAACCTAACTTAACATAACCATAACATAACTGCAAACTAACCTAACAACCTTAACCTAACCATAACTTAACCAACATAACATAACTTCAAAGACGTTTTGCGAGGTAAATAATGGTAAGCACCCCCTAAAACCTTCACAGATGTGTTGAGTACATTATGTATAGTATGTAAGACTTCATGTATATAATAAAGAGGTGGAGCAGTAGTTGTAAAGAAATACCTCTTACTTTTATATATATCTAATCTGTAGCGCCGATAGGCTTTCCCTGGTTAGGTTAGATTTGGGTAAAACTTTACTTTTACATCCAGCCAAAAAATCTTAGACTCCCACATGTCCTCATGTTTATTGGGAGAAGATGGGGAATGGGGATATCTTATTAACTATTTATTTGGGACGATAATGAGTGTCAGAATCATTTGTGTATATCAATGTAGAGTAGAGTTTCCCCTTAACCAAAATAAACTTTGGGGATATCTTATTTAACTATTCATATGCTACGGTTATACATATTTTTGCAAACATTTATGCAGAATTTTTGTACCATTTAATCTCTCACGTACAAGTAAATTGTTTTCTTGGGAGTATATATCAAAATTCAAAGAAAATAAATAACCCGGTTAGAGGCTGCTGTTATATCTCCTTCGTTTCTGGTATTCATCACCATTATTATACAATTTTAAGCCTACAGTAGTATTTCTGAAACATTTTTCTACCACTTAATATCTTTCTCGTATATATACACTGTTTTTATTGGAGGTATATTTTAATAATAGATTCCGAGAAGAGGCTGCTGTTATATATCTCTTTTGTTTTTTATATTCATCACCACTATTATACAATTATGTGCCTACAGTAACATTTCTACAATATTTCTCTACCGCTTACTATCTTCCTCGTATATATACACTGTTTTATTGGAGGTATATATCAATATTAACTTCTGAGAAGAGGCTGGCTCAGGCTGGTGCAAAAAACCCGCGAACGAGTGTCGTGTGCTATAACCCACCTCCCAAATCAGATTCGACGGATTCAGGAATCTGTTACAGATCACGGGTTAAGATGGTAAATAGAACACGATTTCGCGGCTAAGCCCCGCCCAGAGCGGCCAAGCCCCACCCAGATTCAGTGATCTGAAACGGATTCACGCAAATAGAAGAGGCCTTATGTTTATCTTGGATCACATTTCACTGCTGATGGTTCAACTTCTTCCGCTGTAAAGGCACATGCAGTAGCCAAGATGTCGCATGTTTTAAAATTTATTTCATTTGTAAAAAAAGAACGTTGATGTTCCATTTACTGTAAAAAGACGAGTATTTGAGGCAGCTATGATGTCTACAATTTTGTATGGGTGCGAGTCTTGGTTGAATGCCGACCTCAAACCAATCATAAAAATGTATAATTGGTGTATTAAGGAACTCTTAGGGGTTAGAAAAACAACATGTACAGATCTGTGTTATGTAGAAGGAGGATTTACAAGTTTGAAGAGTCTTATTGAGTATAAACAACACAGATTTTTTTTCGCAATATATGGCAACAAAGGTCTACGTTAAATGACGATCCCCTTGTGCACGCGATAAATTTGGTAAGAAATAGCAACACGTCCACATCTCGACTTGTGCGTAACTATATAACTAGAGAGGTTGTTAGCTTAGACCAAGACAGACAAAACCTCATACACAACATTGCACAAGTGAGTCATCAAGAAGGTTAACATATAAATATATGAACCCAAACTTTGTAGTACACCCGATATACAACACAAGACACTCGACGAACGAAACACACAGAATATCTTTTACACGTTTTCGTCTGAGCGGTCATACTTTGACATGTGAAACAGGACAGGCGAGGTCGTGGCCGCCTGCCGTTGGAGGAGAGGCTATGCCAGTGTGGGGCGGTGCAGACCGAGCAGCATGTGGTGCAATACTGCCCCCTCTCACAACACATAAGAATATCTTATGGCTTTACTGACATTCCAGATTTATTTACAGGAAGACTTAACCAGAATATTACTTGCAAAATAATACATGATATATTGAATTTATACGAGCCCTCTTAGTTCTTGGCTTTTGCTGTGGCATGAAAGTACTTTATATTTATTTTGGAAATTTAGTGTGAGGTTTTTATTATGTGTTTCTAGTATATTTTAGGCGTAGTATGTGTTTTAAATATAGTATTTTTAGTGTTCGATAAGGGATTGTTTGTGTGTGAGTTATTAGGTTTTTTATTATTTTTATTTTTATTTTGGCATTTTGTCTGAGTTATTAGGTTTTTATTAGTTTCGTTTTTATTTTGGCATTTTGTTTGTCCGTTCTTAGAATAATGGTTTATAGTTTTTAATGGTACTATGTTCGTTGGTTGAATACTTTCATGAGTTGATAATTCATTGGACTGCTCATAAAACTTTAATGAATGTATTATGTATATATATATATATATATATATATATATATATATATATATATATATATATATATATATATATATATATATATATATATATATATATTTTTTTTTTTTTTTTTTTTTTTTTTTTTTTTTTTTTTTTTTTTCGCTGTGTGTTTTGCTCTATGGCGGATTTAATGTATAAAGCTGCAGTCAATAAACATCTATCTATCTATCTGTGTGTGTGTGTGTGTGTGTGTGTGTGTGTGTGTGTGTGTGTGTGTGTGTGTATGGGTGTGTGTGTGTGTGTGTGTGTGTGTGTGTGTGTGTGTGTGTGTGTGTGTGTGTGTGTGTGTGTGTGTGTGTCAGGGGCGTATATTCAGGATGTGCTAGGTGTGCGCCGCACATCCCCAGCCAGAGAGAGAAATGCATGATAGTTATAAATAAATTCAGCAGTAAGTAAGAAACGATATTTTTCTTATTGCTTTTAGCACTGTTATAATATTTTGCATTATAGGTGTTTTGTAGAAGCACTGCACACCCAATAATCAATTGTATCATTATGTAGCATAGCGCGTACGGTGGAGTGGGAGAGCACACTGTTGAAAATATGGAGCTGGGTGTGCGGCTCTAGCAATGTTCACTGCTTATGTTCGTTTTTGCTGCAGAAATTTTATATTGGCTAGAAGGTATAAAGTGTCTTTGCCATTCATTATATGGACATAATTAAGACTTGCAGGAATTATAATATAGTATATATTATGAAACCAAATGTTATTAAGTCACTCAATCAGAAATAAAGATTGAGTGCAACCTAATTCATGGACTCTCTTACCGATGAAACAACGGAAGTTGAATTGCCAAGTAACCCAAGTTATATTAATTTACTAACAGTTTCATTTACACCAGTGTCGGGGGAGTACGTACATTTCCCTTGGCTAGATAAATGACAGAAGTTGTAATTATTTTTGTGTTGCGGTGTGTTTGCATCTTAATGATGGCGTTACCATGGCGATAAGAAAAGAGGGGAGATGGGGTAAATGTGACATTCACTCCGATCTGCCGGCGGAGGGATACGAGAGAGAGCCTCCTGCTGCTACGCTGGTATTCTTAAAAATATCTTTCCCTTGAAAAGTGGCTACGCTGGTATAGACGGTATTTGTGGTTAGGTGACTGGTATTAAAGTGGCTCATATAACTGTGGTGTAATAGTGGCTGATAAGACAGTGTTACAGGGAGTGGACACATGTGGTATTGTAGTGTTGTGGTAACCTGTGACTGTGGCCGTGGTAGTCTCCGTGAGTTGTGACAGTGACCTTGAGGACTGCTGTGAGGTGCCAGGTGCCACATAATGAGAGCCATGTGAGGCTGAGTGGCCTCAGTTTGCTCTTCATAGAAAAGAACTTGGTGACTAAAGTTAAACAGAGAGGCTCTTTCTATGATGCAGTCATGAACAAGTTTATATCAAAAACACGAAGAATAGAATTGAATTATAAGTAATCAGGTATGTCAACCACTCAACTGTGTAATTTAGGTGGTAAGCTTAGCTAATCAAAATTAATATATTTAATTATTCTAAATTTACACAAAATTTGCTTTATTTTCCAACTAACAGTATGAATAACTATAAAATTGTAATTAAACACACACACACACACACAACACACACACACACACACACACACACACACACGAGAGTGATTGATGAAGTGCAAGACAGGGAAGGCTGGGTGGATGCAGTGTACTTGGACATCAGGAAAACGTTTGACAGAGTCCCACACAAAAGACTGTTGTGGAAGATGAACCATATGGGAGGAGTGAAGGGAGTAGTGCTGAATTGGATGACAGATTATCTAAAGGATAGAGAAATGAGAACTGTGATTAGAGACACAAATTCAGAGTGGAGTGTAGTAACAAGCGGAGTACCACAGGGATCAGTGCTAGCACCCATCATGTTCCAGATATATGTGAATGATATGCAGGAAGGCTTGAGTAGCTATATAAACCTGTTTGCAGATGATGCAAAGCTGATGAGGGTAGTAAAGAGTAAGGAAGATTGTAAGGAGTTGCAGACAGATGTGGATAAGATTCATGAATGGAGCCTGAGGTGGAAATTGAAATTCAATGCTAAAAAGTGTCATGTGTTGGAGATGGGGAAGAGTAAAAGAAGACCCACCTGGGATTACAAATTGGGGGACAATTTAATAACAAAAAATAAAGAAGAAAAGGATCTGGGAGTGATTATTCAAGACACCCTGTCCCCGGAAAGGCATATAAATGGGATATTTGGCTCAACGTATGGGTTGCTAACAAATATTAGAGTGGCGTTTCACTATCTAGATACAAGTATGATGAAGAAAATTATAACCACCATGATATGGCCCAAGTTAGAATATGCAGCGGTGGTGTGGTCACCACATAAGAAGAAAGATATAAGGAAGTTGGAAAGGATTCAGAGAACAGCTACAAAGATGGTGCCGGAATTGAAAGATCTAGCCTATGAAGAGAGATTGAGAGAAATGAGTTTGCCAACATTGCAGGAGAGAAGAGAAAGAGGAGATATGATTACGATGTACAAAATGGTAAATCACATAGAGAAGATTGACAGACAGGATTTGGTGACGGTAACTGGAAGTGTGGACAGAAGAACGAGAGGGCATTCTAAGAAGATTGTGAAGAGTCAGTGTTTGAGGGATATCAGGAAGTACAGTTTTCCTCATAGAACGGTGGTTATGTGGAATGGCTTGAGTGAAGAAGTTGTCACAGCAAACAGTGTGCATACATTTAAGGAAAAGTTGGATAAATATAGTTATGGAGACAGGACATGATGAGCCTTGCTCGAACCCTGTAGATTACAACTAGGTAAATACACACATCAGTAATTAGATATATGTTAGTTATGGACAGAATCACTGTTCAGCACACCCAGTCACAGAAACCACCATACGCCACTGGTCCCCAGGCTTGTATGGACGTCATGACGATATCTTACAATATATGCATTTGCGACGGAAATGAATGTCAAAATCATTCGAAATGGAACAAAATCTAAATGAAAAGTGTGTTATTTATATTCAGGTGCATTTTGGTGAAGATGTAAAATTTTACCAATAATTTTAATATACTGTGGTTTCCCTTACATGTCACAAGGGCCAAATGTTTTCTGTCATTCGGAGTAAACATTACATTATGAAAGGCAGGTCTTACTATGGAATGATATACACCGTTGTCGTGCTTGTGACAACCTTGTGTATCAATGTTACTATTAAACTGCAAAGGCATGTTAAATGTCTGAAGGATCACGTGATTGAGATATAGATTAAATAAGCTTATCTGTGGAGGAATGACCAGCCACTTTGTAAGGAATGTACACGTTGACCTCAATCTATGATGGTTTGTGTAACACCACTGTTTATTCGCTACCATTAATGTATTGCTCTTAACATCGAGAACATGCTGTCTAATATCGCTTGAATTTAAAAGGAAAATTTTCCTGGATCATCGGAAGGGAGTTTAATGTAGTTAGACAAATTGAAGATTTTTTTCTCAATATAAGTAAATCACAGCATGAAGATAGCAAGCAAGACCTTATCTGACCTTGGAAGATAGCAATTATCTTACTGTATTCATTGCTTAAATTTCTACCGGTTACAGGTCATACTGACATACAACATCATGGAACAAGGTGAGTCATTTGTAGGACATAGATTAAAGGTTGAAACGCCTATTAGCATCGTAGGTTCTTCTGTATGATTGCGTCTCCAAGCCGATCAGAATGATTTTTGTTGTAGTACGCAGGATACTTAACATACTGACCATTTGTGAAGGTTTTAGTGAGTGGTCACTGCTTTACTTAACATGTAGTTACTGCTCGATTTCTAAGTCTACACGCCTGACAGAATTAGAGGCCAGCCTATTGTTTGTTTAGGTTCAGTCTGTGTCGGTGGGGAGGATCCGGTTAGGTTAGGTTAGGAGGTACGAGGGTGCGTAGCCACCCCGGGTCTGTTGAGGGTAAAGATTCGTTTCATGACCCGCTCGATATCTCTTTACCTTTATTAATGAACTGCAAATTCAACCTCAGAAACTTGTTCAGATCACCTCAAACAGTTATGCCGCTGAATTACAGAAAATAATAAATATTTTTTTTACCTGCTCCTGGAAAAGTAAAGTTTAGTTTGGTTTGAACAATGTTAGGTTATTTGCCAATATAAGTTAAGGTATGGTTGATTTAGGTTACTTTATGTCATGTTGATTAATTTAAAAGCTATCAAATGTTTTCTATGACTAAGTAAGGGGTTGTGCGAGATGCAGACACCATTTTCTTCCATAGCCACACACCATTCTGGTGAGGATGTAAAAATTTACCGAAATAAATTGCTTTGTTAGCATAACCTTCCCAAAGCTGCAGTTGAATAAGCCTAACCAAAACTAACCCAACCAAACCAAACTTAAGTTAATGAAACCTATCCAAACCCAACTTAACCTGAAAAAAGTCGTATTTCTTTCTATAATTCAGCAGCATAACTGTTTGAGGTGTTCTGAACAAGTTTCTGAGGTTAAATTTGCAGTGCATTATAAAGGTAAGGAGATAATGAGGGGGTCATGAAACGAGTCTTTACCGATGGGTTTAGTAGCAGTGTATTATTATTTTTATTAATACTATATAAACTTGATGTTTTTGTAATCAAATATCATTTAAAATCTTGAAATTTGTCTTTCTTTCCCCCAGCAAGTGCCAAGCTAAGTAACTGAGTGTGGCTGACGTGTAAGTGTGTGTGGGAAGTGAGTAATGACCACAGCAATATGGGCGCCTCGGAAAAGAGCAACCAAACCCCAGACCCATCACCCAACCATGAGGCACAGTACATTGCCAGCCTCGACCTGGGCACTACCACCATTCGATGTTTTATATACAACAAGCAGGCTCTGCTTTGTGGGCGAGCTGAAGAGAAGGTTAGTGTTTATTATATTTAGTTATTCAACTACTTGTGCTCAGTGTATTTTGAATATTGAATAGTCATAATTCCTTAGCATCTAATGTTTATAAATATTTCTAAATAATGAGTGTAAAATCAGCATAATTTTATTGCAAGAATGTAAATGCCATTGAATGTTATTTCTCAAATCAAAGACATATATGATAACACATGAAAAATGTGAAATATGTATGTACTGAATTTATGATTATTCTTTAATCAACCATTTTTGGCCAGCTGTTGCTTTGTGATACCCACCTTTTTTTTTAGAAGTGTTAATCTGTTATTGTTAGTTTCCTGTTATATGTCTTCCTACTCATTTCAGTTGTGCATTGTGCAGCATATAAAGCCATGTGTAAAGAATTTCAATATGCATACAACTCTATTGATATATTTAAACAATCCTCTGAGTAGCATATAGGATAGTTGTGGTGATATTATTGTTAAGGTTTGAAGTATTTAGTTGTTGTTACGTGATATAGAATAGCTACCTGTTTGTATTTATCTTAGCACGAAAAATACACTTTCATCACATATAGATATATCTATCTAACCACTATATTTTATATATGTTCCTAAGAACTCTCCCCAGGGGTGGCCATGGCAGAAGAGCCTCTTACTTACTTCTTACTTCAGCTCCCAATGTAGGCTTCACACGCCTGTCAGTGGTCCCAGCATGTTCCTCCATTCGGTTCTGTCTTGAAAGATCCCTTCCTCCCTTAGTGTTCTGATGTTTGGTAAATCGTGTCTACTAAGGGTTTCTTCTACAGTTTCTTTCCATCTCTTTCTCGATCTTCCTCTTGGTCTTCTTCCGCCTGGCATCCATTCCCAGCATCCCCTTGCAATTCTTTCTTCTTCCATTCTTCCCAGTAAGTAAGAATAATAACATTAAGGCTATGCTTTTAATTTTAAATACACATGTGCAGTAATTCATGTCTTTTTTCTGCACATCGGTTTCTAAATTAATTAAGTCACCCCTTTGCCCCGGAGAAGCGGAGAAAATTTTAAATTCTAGCGCTGATAGGTGTCTACGACTCTAGCTGCGAACAGGCTAATTGAAACTAATAAGGAGCACAATAAGTTAGAGTAACAAAAGAGTAAGTCGGATGATTAGTAGGCTTATAAGCAGCAGTGGGGAACATATGAATCTACTATACATATTGGTATAAGACTGGACCCAGGGTGTGGTGTAAGGCTGACTTGAAAGGAAAGATGAATTCTAGGGCAACTACCTCGTTGGGGAGTGAGTTCCATAGAGTGATACATCTTAATGAGAAGAATCTCCTTCTGGCCTCAAGGGAACTGTGGGTGTGAAAAATCTTAAATCTATGACTTCTTGTACCTAATGGAAGGGCCAGATTGAACATATCATCAGGGGATATAGCACACTCACGGTGAAAAATTTTCCTATATTTTAGGAGATCCGCCCATAGTAAGCGTCCTTGAACAGAGTATAAGTCCAGGGTATAGAGTCTCTCACTATAAGACAGCTCAGACATACCATCTATTTGACGGGTCCATGACCTCTGGATTGATTCCAGCATACGGAGGTCTCCTAAAAAACCTGTGTTCCATACACAAGAGGCAAACTCAAGTAGTGGTCTTATATGTGTTTTGTAAAGGGTCAGCATGAAGTCCTGAGATCGACAGAGAGTACATCTGAGGAAATTAGCAGACAATCCAGAAGCTTTATTGACAATATGCTGGTGGAATCTTAGAGAAGAGTCCACCAGGACACCAAGATCTTTGTGAGAATCAACCAGTGATATTGTATGACCAAGAAGATAATAATTGGAAAGAGTGCCAATATGGTGCCATGCTGAAACCTTAAGAGAATACACTTGCTCATATTGAGGTCATGGCCCCAAGAGCTAGCAGCTCTGTAAATATTATCTATATCATTCTGACATGAGGAAGTAAGTACCAAGTGCCAAAGAAAATGAAGGAGATGGAAGATATTTTAAGTAGATCTTAAGATCATCTGCGAAAATTTTGCAGTTGTTTAGGATGGAATGTGGCAAGTGATTTACATATAGGAGGAACAGTAGAGGACCCAGTACAAAATCTTGGGAAACTCCACTCTTAACCTCCCTAGGGCTGCTTCTGGTGCCAGAAACAGTTACATGCATTGTTCTGCCCTGGAGAAAGTCACTGATTCATTTCAGCAGAGTACCTGTAATACCAACGCAGTTTTGTTTTAGAATCAGAACTGATTCACAACGTCAAAAGCCTTAGAAAAATCAAATAAAATTACATCCACCATGTACGAAGTCTAAACCTGCAGTAACAAAGCCATAGGTCAGCAGCAGCTAGTCATCAATAGTCATACAATGTCTGAAACCAAACTGATCAGGTGAAAGTAAGGCATTCTATTGGAGGCAGTTGTTGATATGATCAGCCACAATCCTCTCAATAGTCTTGCAGCAGACAGAGTAAGACTAATCGGTCTATAGTAGAGAGGAACCCGGCGAGATACCTTCTTGAAGAGGGGTACTACGTTGGATACTTTCCACATAGCGGGTAGAATCCCCTTGCTCATGCTAGTAATAAAGATTTTGAACAATGGATAAGCTAAAGAAAGGCATGATTTCAGGAGTCAGGGATGAAGACCATCTGGCCCCAGTTTGAATCTAAAGAAGCTAAACTCTTTAACACACCTGTGAAGGTAACATTTATACTATCAAGAATTTAGTGGAAGGTCTGATGAGGAGAAGGGTTAGGTTAGGAGTCCTTGAATACCGAGGAAAAGCTGTTGACAAACATCTCAGCCATGGTACAGCAGTTCTCCACCAAGGATCCACCTGGATGCATAAGTGGGCCTACAGTGGGAGCACCCACTTTCTTACTGCGAATATATTGGTGGAATGCTTTAGGATTATCTTGAAGCTTGTCAATGAGAGACATTTCGTAAGATATTTGAGAATGGGTAAAGAAATTCCTATATTGGTGATTAATTTGATTATAGTTATTCAGGGCAGAAGAGCATTCCCGAGACTGGTGACCGTAGAACTTCCTGAGGGTCTTGAAAAACTGCCAAGCTTTCAATCTTTCCCTTTTTAGTGCAGCAGGTGGTTTCAAAGAAGAGATGGGGATTGGCTGAATACTAAAGGATATGTAAGAATCAATCAAAGGAGTGAGAATGTCCAGTAATTTAGTGAGAATGGCATGAACAGAAAGATGGCAAAATTCAAAGTCCCAATCAATATGAGATAAATGTTCATCTATTATCTTATACTTACCTCTGCCCCAGGCTCTCTTACTGAGGAGACTACTATTATTGTTGTCAGGATTTGTCTTGAAATAATAGTTACAGTACAGAGGACTGGGACATGTCCGCACCCTGGAAGAGGACATGTGGACCATACGTTGTCCAAGGTGTTACCTGAAGGTGTGAATATGTTAAAAACTACCCATTGAGATAGACCAATTGAGTTAAAACAATTAACAAAAGAAGCAGTGAGAGGATCATAGTTGAGAAACATGGCATCGTCTCTATACCGGTCAATAACAGGTAAGTTGAAGTCTCCAAGAATTGTAAGATTAAACGAGTACTTACCAAGTATGAAGTTTGATTGTAATTTCACGAACATTTAACGACGTCACAGTGGTGCACAATGAGACGCTCCCCCACCATTCCACCATCAATCCGTTTAGAGAGTAGGTTTTAGGAAGCAGCCACCAACTACCGCTGAGAGCCCATGCCCCAAAGTGAGCTCCGTGAATAGATAGGGCAGGGAGGGAGGGCATTGTGCACCACTGTGACATCGTTAAATGTTCGTGAAATTACGATCAAACTTCATACTTGGTAAATACTCTTTTAATCTTACAATTTCACGTCACAATATTTAACTGACGTCACAGCAGTACCCAATGAGAGCTTTAGAGAGGTTCCTAAAACCTACAAAATCACACAAATTTCAGAAAAAGGGTCAGTATGGAGCCGTGAAAAAGAAAATCCATAGGAACAAAGTAAAGCACAACACTGTAATTCAGAAGATAGAAAACATTAACAATTATCAAAAAAATAGTGAAACACAGTCCCACAGGAACATGGAAAGAAAAATCACCCATCACCCATACCAAAAATGGGGTCAAAGAACCCTCACATTAAACCCTGAGCAGAGGAAAAGACCAAACATTATATGACAAAATTGCCCTCGCAACCTGTCCATGCTGAGCGATGGGCTTCAGGTAGTGTTGCGTAAAGGTCGACTCCCGGGCCCAACCAATGGTGGAGACACTCGTGGATAACGGCAAAACCAGGGCCGCCTTGCTGGACCCATCACATTTCTCACCCAACGACGCAAAGTATCACGAGAGGCCAACCATACTGGAGGTCGTGTCGTCAAGAAAAACCCCGTAAGCGCTCCTCGGAATGTCGTTGTCCTATCAAGATAATGCTCAATGGTGTGCACAACGCATAAGCAGTTGTCATACGGGTAAGCCTCAAAGACCACCCTTGACAGAAGGACCCCAGGACGGGAAGTTTTCACCAGATCGCCAATCCCAAAAACAACCTGAGTCTCAGAGACAAACAAATTTCTTGTGTCCAGCAAATGCAAGGTCTGGCCACGTTGGCCAGACAACAAGAACATAAGAACGACCAATTTTATGGATAACTGAGGAAAGGACAAATCCTCCGTGGGACCCAGACTGCAGATATTATTCCAGAACTAGCTGAGGATCCCAAGTCATGAAACGGGAAACTAAAGGATGTTGTCCCGCAGGATGTCCATCAAAAGTAGCAACTGCAGAGATGCCAGACCAGATAGTGTTCATAGAGCTGTACCCACAGCCTGTCCCCCATTTAAATTCTGACAAAAGATAGTCCAAAAGGACATACACAGGTGGTAGAAACGGATCCACTTCCCTGCCGAGGCAAAATGACAGCCAATTGTTGATACGCGGCCCATATTAAGCCTTAGTGCTAGATCTCCAGGACCGAAGGATAAACAGGGCAACCTCTGTTGAAAGGCCTCGACGTGTGAACGCTGCCCGGAGAGCACCATCGCTGTCAAGACCAATCCCCGAGCCCGAGGGTGTGCAAGAGTTAGCTGTTGCGGAAAAAGCAGAGGACAGCGTGGAAGCAAGACTGGATCAGCTGCCAACATTTGAAGGGCCGTCGGAAACCACACCTGAGTTGGCCACAGTGGGAGAATCATCAGCGCCGTCGCCCCGTAGTCGTGCAGTTTCCGGAGAGCCCTGGATATCACACTGAAAAGTGGAAAGCATATAAATTCTTCCCACCCCAATCCAAGGTAAAGGCATTAATGGACATAGCAGACAGGTCTGGCCTCCAAAAAACATAGTCAGGTAACTGAGCATTTATCTGTGTAGCAAAAAGATTGATATCAGGAGTATAAAAACGCTGACAAACCATCCTGAAAATACACGGCTGTAACATCCTCTCACCATCCATCCTACTGACTTTAGACTCTGTGTCTGCTGTCACATTGTATAAACCCTGTACATGCTGTGCCAACAAAATAATATCCCTAGAAGCAGCCCACTCAAAAAACTGTTCTGTAAAAGCATGAAGTGTAGGTCGTGTGCTACCACAACGATCAATTCATGCAACTGCAGTGGTGTTGTCAGAGCGAAGCCTAATATGAGCCATTCTTATCCCGACAAAGTGACTGCAACCCCAACAGAATGGCCCTTAACTCCAAAGAGTTTAAATGATCCAGCTCCTTGTGGGCCCAGTGACCTCTAGTTGTAAAGTCCCCCATCGAAGCACCCCAGCCAGTCAGGCAGGCATCTGTAAACAGCTAACATGTTGGAGAAGAAGAGCGGAGCGACCTCTCCTGAAAAACTACATTAGTCACTCACCAAGTGACTAATTCCCGGGCATGAGCATCTCAAACAACACAGGAATTATAATTGCCATAGGACCAAGAGAGATCCCTGATACGAATAATCTCCAGGTACTTGTAACGGAGAGGAGCTAACTCTACAGCAGGGCCAGAAACCACCGCTAAACCAATAAAAGAGGACAAGTCTTGTAAGGTGATATCTCTGTTGAGGAGGAGCAAACCTTTTTCCCTGATGCACTCCCTCCTACAGGAAGGCAAAGTCAAGGAAACAGAGTCAAGAACCACATTAAGGAATGTAACCCTCTGGGTAGGCTCCAGGACCGACTTCCGCACATTGATGGTGAGACCCAGAGAATGAAAGAAGTGCAAGGCATAGCCCACCTGGGCCCACGAGGCCTCTACCGATGAAGCAATAAAAAGACAGTCATCTAAATAACAAACCACAACCATTCCAAGGGACTGAAGGTGGGAGAGGACAGGTTTCAGTAACTTTGTAAAGGTGCGAGGAGCAGAAGATAGCCCCTGAGGGAGACAAGTAAATCTAAAAGCGCGGCCCTTCCACCAAAACTGAAGCCACTTCCTATCCTCAGGCCTAATATAAACTGAATAATAGACGTGCTTGAAATCAACTGTAACAAAAAAACAGTTAGGGAGGATTAAAGGAATCACATCCTTCAGAGTGTCCATCTTAAAAAAAAAATATATATAAGGCACATGAACATTAAGGTCCATCAAGTTTAGAATAACCCTTGCCGGCCCGAACCGGCTTTATGATGGGAAACAAAACCGTGATCTTCAGGTAAACAAAGCTCCACTATTGACTGTTTGAGGAACTGATATAAGGCATCGTACAGGGTCCGATCATCCGCCCGAGACAGGGCGAGAGGACGTGGAGGCACAGTCTGAAAAGATATGGACACAAATTCTAGAAATTTTCCCTTCACCACATCATGAATCCAAGGATCTTGCATGAGACCCCCACAGTAGGTTAGCAGAGAAAATCTTACACCCTCTAAAGTTATCAGGTGTATTAACTAAAGGAGGAAACCCGGAACTCACTTGAGAGTTTACTGCAGCTTCGGCCCATGCATCCCCTCTCCTGGGGAGACTGCTGGCCTAAAAAAGGCCGGGACTGGAAGTAGCACTTGCCAAGGTACTAATATGGCAAGAAAGCAACAGCTGCTTCCATTCCCAGATCAGGTCACTTTTGAGTGTATCTAACACATCACTTTCCCTCACTAGCACAAGTTACTTAGGTGTTATTACAGTGTTACACCTGTCTCATTATAAAGATCACCTAGGCGTTAAAGGGTGTGTTTTGCACATATAACACACTCATCTATTGCTTTTCTGTCACAATGACTTCGTTCGTCAGATGTAAATTGTTACTTACTTGTTACTTGTTGTCGTTATATAACAGGTCCCACTCAGCCAATGGCGCTCTGCAGGACCGTTCACATATGATTTTATCAAAGAGCACATGAATCACGAACAGTCATGTCATCAAGATTGTAGCACTCAGAGAATAAGTATCTCTTTATTGTGTTAACAACTGACCACGGAGGCCGACCTAACCCTCACCGTTAGGTTAAATTTTTATAGGTTAGGTTAAGTTAGATAAAAAGTGAAGTTGGAAAGTCTGAATCAAGCAACACAAGAACAATGTCGGGCTCGGCGGGTGTAACACTGTAAATTTACTATTATTTTCATGTTTATATTTGTTATTTGTATAACGTTCAAGTTTTAGTCATTGTGCAGGATGGTAGAACACATCTCAGTGACAGGCTAAGTGACAGCAAAGATGGTCTGGATGGAAGCATAGCACTCCTCAAAGTTGCAGAGTGCCATCGTAATGGTGCAGCAGTGTCACCATAATAGTGCAGCAGTAATGGACACAGATATACAAATTACTAACACCCTCTCCAGGCACGGGAGAGCGCTCAGCCTAACACGTGAAGGCGGAGAAGCGCAAGCTGGAGGAGGGAGTGTGGAAATATCTACCAAAGACCGACTTCTCTTAGCAGACTTATCTAAGTCGTCCTTCTCCAAGCTCCCACGCTTCTTGCTACTCGAGGACGAAGAAGAGGGACGCCTCACACCTGGGTGGCGACATTAAACTGCGCAACCAGAGAGACAGAGAGGGTCAGATAAACAACATATGTTGTCTCCTAGGGTGGTAGGAACCAACCCACAGCTCCAAACTGCACAGTAAATAATACATATGGCAGTAAATGCATCTGTAGATCCAGATATATTTCACCCACAATCAACTTAGGACTGTATAGGAGAAAGCTTCCCAGGCAAACTTCAACCATGGAGAAGCGAAGTCAGATAAACACCATATGTTGTCTCCTAGGGCGGTAGGAACCAACCCACAGCTCCAAACTGCATAGTAAATAATACATATGACAGTAAATGCATCCATAGATCCAGATATATTTCACCCACAGTCAACTTAGGGCTGTATAGGAGAAAGCTTCCCAGGCAAACTTCAACCAGGGAGAAGCGAAGCAGCTGACGTGTTGTTGACTGGGGAGGTAGAACCTGAACTGATGGTGGAATAGTGGGGGAGCGTCTCATTGGGTACCACTGTGACGTCAGTTAAATATTGTGACGTGAAATTAGTGTTTCCTCGTTCAAGCAGAACTGATGTAGAAAGTTGGTTAGATTAGTATTGTCCAAAGACGTATAGGAGGGAGGTCTGTACACAGCTAAGATATAACAGTTGAAAGATGTAAGATGCACAGCATGGACATTGGGGCAATCAATGTTAACTGAAATGAAAGAAAGGTAATTTTTTTTTTCAGGTAGAGACACACTCCATGTTTCCGAATGTCACCAGCAACATCAGTACGAACAATATGGTGATAACCTGGAATAGATAGAAAAGTCAGAAATGCTAGGAAGAAGAAGTCAGGACTCAGTAATGACCATAATATCTATTTCAGATTGATGCATTAGATGGGAAATTAGATTAATTTTGTTAACTAATTTTGTAGACTATTTACATTGCACAAGCATAATCTTTTACTAGTATAGTAGTTGTTGACTGATTGATTGCTAGTGAGGTTTATTATTGGTTTAACCCCTTGATTCCAGCTGACAGATATTTCCGTCAGAACATAGAGTCCGGCTGACAGATATTTCCGTCAGAACATAGAGTCCGGCTGACAGATATTTCTGTCGGGACGTAGAGTCCAGCCGATGGATATTTCTGTCATAGCTACTTTTTAACCAAATAGGCCTATCTCCGTCAGCCGGATTCTACGTCCCAACAGAAATATACGTCAGCTGGACTCTACGTCCCGACTGAAATATCTGTCAGCTAGACCCTAGGGGTTAAAGGATTGGCGGTCCTCTCTTGTGTTCCCAGAGTAGAGGCACCTTCATCTTGAGAAGTGGAAGGCTGGCATACAAGGTAGTAGATATCAAGTCTTGTCTTGCAAACTTATGGCTCATGCTTTGAGGGAAATATAACTGGCATCTTTTTGACATTGAATCTTTGCCAATTCTGCTTTAACGATACAATGGGTTGCGTATTATTATTGATGACATTTTTTTTATGTTAGACCTTCATCAATATTGCTTGACAAACACAATGGCTTGCATGTTTGACTCCTTAGCTGGGAATCTGGGACTGAAGATGGTGTGGTTGTGGTACAAGATCGCACATACGTCCAAACATTATCAATATGAATGCAAGACTGGTATGTGCACTAGCCTCCTGGCTAATACAGTGGTAGCGCGCTGGTCTTGCATTCACTTGGTCGGCAGATCGAGTCCACGTCCGGGCTTGTGATGCTTAAGTTGTTTACTGGGGAAGAATCGCTGTGGTCGGGCACCACAGTGGGGGTTTGGGCTTGCCCAGCTGACGTTGCGGAGAGCATCTTCATTGATGGATACCGGAACTGAAACCCATGCAACCTTTTTACGCACGGCCTGGTTTGGCAGAAAAACGACGTGTCTCGTTCGTCAAAACAGTTGGCCAATACTTGCATAAATGTACTTCTGGACGCGTGAAAGGAGAAATTGGAAGAAATTGTTGCATTGCATAACTGAATTTACTTTGTCTGAAGATACATATAATGAGGCTCCCACATAAATAGGCTTATAAAGAAATCCATAAGAGCATGAAGGAGTTGTTGGTGAAATGAAGGACTCTCGCCCCCTAAAAAAAGAAAGGCGTGTGAGTCAGCGGACATAAGCAAAATTCCTCCAAATATTGCTCAATTTACCAAAATTGTTTCCACTATATCAAGTATAGAAAATTTTTGCTGAATCGGTTTCCATTAAATTGTGTTTGTTCCATATATCATAACTTGTGTATTGCAATTTGAATCAATACCGTTTTTCAAATCTTTCAATACAATGGTGGATTTTATGGAAACTTATACATATACTGTACTGTTGATTGAAAAGGGAATACATATTACAGTTCATCTTATATATAATTTCCTGAAACTTCTCTTTTTCTTTCCTCATGTCCTCATTTCTCTGCATCAAAATAACAAATCATATACATAATGGTTAGAGGTGTAATACCTGGCTTATAGATTTGTATGGGTTTCTTGAGTACCATAGGCCATGCTTCAAAATTCAGCCTGTGGTGCCAGGAACCCCGACCATGCTTCATGCAGCTGACAGTGCAGCAAATTCACACTTATTCTGGTGGAAAAAACTTAGGAGTGCACAGCTCCAGTGTGACTGTAGCCTTAAGTGTGAGAGCATAGAACTTATTATATTTTTTTTTTTAGAATAGCCACACATTATGTCATGTGTGTAATAGCAAGAGTTTTGATATGTGACATAAAACTAGGTATGGCTCCTGTGATTAGCATAAGGCAATTTGGCATTTCAAAATTTACACTGGAACCATTAGTGTTTTTCATTGCCAGTAAGCTGTAACTGATTATCAAATATTTGTGTCTGTGAAAGTTGATGATTGCAGGTGACCCTCCTGTACCCAGCCAATGGAAGGGTGGAGATGGATCCTGACGAGTTGTGGGACAAGTTTATAAGTGTAATGAATGCAGCAATATCCAGTGAGTAAAATAGTAAGGGAGAGAAGGTGGAGGAACTGCATCATGGGGACCAGTGATTTTTTTTATGCATCTGGCCTTCTGCCAAATAAGTGAGGTGGCACACAAGAAAACCAGAAGGAACTCAACATTTTGACTTCACTTGAATTTTTTCACAATTCAAATTCTGCTTAAATTCTATAAATGATGCACTCTCCTTTCATGCACATTCACCCCTCACTGCATTTAGAAATCTAATTTATTTTGAGATTCTTAATGTTTATTCATGTCATGTTTTATAGTATTTTCACACTAAACATACATGCGTATATGCATGTGTATGAATATATTTACTGATATAACCACTTTCATATATACACATGTCCATATATGTTTGATTTTATTTTCTATTTTATTTATAGTACATTTATCTATTTTATTTATTGATTTATTTGTTTTATTCTTTTGTCATATATAGCCCTATGATGGGGGCTGCAAAGATATTATCTCCATATTCCCTGCAGGTTATACATGGCGACCAAAAAGGGACAGAGAGAGGGGTATGGGAAGCCCCTCTTCTGTATTCTCTCCTATGAAAAGATAAGGCACTAAGGGAGAAGGAGAGTAATGTCTCTTCGAACCCTAATCACCTTTCTTGGCTATTCCCTTTTAAGGGTATTTGCCAAGTCAATAGTTAGGCAGATTTTTTGTCTAATAGTTAATTGCTTCTTTTACTTTTGAAATTAATGACCTCTACCAGCCACTTCACATTACTTAACATTCCAAATCTCAGCAATTTGTTATCCCCCCAATACAACACTTCGCTTCAATTTACTGTGTCTCATATACGCCTTTCACTTTCCTGTATGCTTGAGTCCCTGTGGCTCAGTGCTTGTTTAATCCCATTTCTTCATCCATTTTTAGGTCTTCCCCTCAATGTTTCACCTTTGATATTGAATCTTTATATTTGTTTAAGCATTCTCTCCTCCTCCATTCTATCTACATGACCAAACTGCTTAACATCCTGATATGCCAATTCCAGCAAGCTATGCCAGCTTCCACACATTTCGCTGACTGTTGTTCTTCACTTTATCAATCCATCTCACATCTGTAATTATTCTCAAGTGCTTTATTTCTAACACCTCGATCCTTTACCTTGACTTTGCATTGAAAACCCAAGCCTCACAACCATACAGAACATTTGATACTACTCAATTCCTTCAATCATTTCCATTTTTGCTTCCACAGCCAGATTTCTTTCTCCATGTGTACCAAAGTACTCCCATAACCTTAGCTTCATCTTCCATCCTATGGCTAATCTCAGCTTCCATGGAGCCCCTGCCTTAATTTCCAAACTTTTACACTTGTTCTAATCTCGCACCATTCAGAATTATATCAACACCTATACCTCAATCTTTACTACGTCTCACCACTTCGATTTTTACCACATTATCCTTTGGTTTTCTTGTCACACACCCTTTCAAATTATGTAACTAGTCTTTGTAATTTATTCCTACTATCTACAACAAGTGATGTATCATCTATAAACTGTAAATGGCTCATTTCCTATTTCCTCTCACCTCCTCACACCATTTTAGCAACTTGTTCCCTAACCCTAGCTTTCACATCTCTTACCACTCTATTCATGAACATTGAACAACCTCAGAGACAACACATCTCTGTCTTAGACCAACTGGGAAGTTTCACCTTTTTCTCTATCTTCATTCCATAAGGCTTACTTTCCTCATAGAACTTTTCACAGCTCTCATCAGCTTCCCAGCCGCCCCATAAACTTGAAGTACTTGCTACATTGCCTTTTTATCAATCTTATAATATGTTTCCTCCAGTATTTTATAATTTTCAAATACAAATATTTTCTATTTCTTAGGTATTTTTTGCACATCATCCTCATCCCAAACACTTTATCAACACAGCCTCACACCCACTTAAAGGCACCATGTTCATTTGTATTTGGCACTTGGTCATCTAGATAACTTTCAATTATTGCTCTTCCGACAATTTTTTTTCTGACATGTTCAGCTTACTTCTCTCTATAATCTCTGATGCCCCGTTCCCTCTGGGAACAACCCCCAAGGGAATGGCATTGGCAGAAGAACCTCCACCTATCCCTATCCATACACTCCGACCTAGCTTGTTCAATCACTACCCCTTTATCAGCAACAATTTTATGCATGTAATTCTTTACCCTACCTTTCCATCTTAGAACTGGCCTTCTCCTTTTAGGACCCTCAGCTTAACTCATATTCTTTCTTCACAAACTCTTCACTCTTTTTTCTCTCCAGTTTACTTACTCCTCTATAATTTGAATACTCTATAATTTGAATAATCCATTAATTTGTTTCCTTTGCCGTTATATAATGGCACACTATCTACCTCATGCCAATCTTGTTCCAAGCATACTTCAAACCACCTAACCAACCACTTGATCTCAACATAATATCCTCCTTTCTTTATTGTGATGTAATCCCATCTAGCCGTAGAATATTTACCTCTGCATATATGTATAACTTCTTATTTGATTTTTTATCCAAGAGGATTTAGAATGTAAGCCCCCTAAATCTACAAAGTTCTTAGAGTAATAATGGTGCAATAATGTGCAACAATGCCAATGCAGATAATACCGTACTTATTATTGAATCGTTAGATTTATGCTCTCAATCTTCAAAAGTGTATGAGGCTCTACACTAATCATATTTTATGCATACATTTAACTAGATTGTGATATGGCTTAACATACAGTTTTATCTTACGAAATTAATGTAGTAACTTTTTGAGTTTATTAGAATGACTATCTACCTTCTTAGGAGTAGCTTTTGTAATATTGAGCAAAATTTAAGGCATATAGATCTTGGTGTGTGTATTCACTCACTTCTCTCTCTCCTAGATGCTGAATTGAATGCAAGTGACATCAAATGCATGGGTTTGAGCACCCAAAGAGCCACCTTCACTACCTGGGATCGTCGGACAGGTGTTCCCTTCCACAACTTCATTACCTGGAAGGACCTTCGGGCAGATGCCTTGGTTAGACATTGGAACTCATGTCTCACCATGAAGGTGAGGCACTGACCAAGAGATGCTTGTTTAAGGAAAGCTGGACTTCTTTTATATATGTGATTTTGAATTACTGCAAAATTAGCAACTTTTGATCTATTTTTCTTTCATTCTAACAACTTCTCTTCTAAGCCCTAACTTGCAGCAATATTTAGGTGTCTCATGCTGTATCTCGGTTTTGTCTTCTCTTCTATATAATATTAAATGAGTAAGTGTAAAATTGAATACCTCAATCTGGTTGAAAGACTATAGAAGAGCATGTGAAAAGTGTCATAAAGGAATGATAAGATTGCAGAAGGCCAGCAATCCTTCCCTTTTTTATGTTCTTATCTAATTGTTCTTTCTTAATTTGATCTTTATAAGATTTAGCCATGCTCATGGGATCTCATATACCCTAATTATTTGATCATATTTTTGCTTAAAAATACCATAAAAATACCTTGCTTGGGAAGCTGTATTTCCTGACATCTGTATCTTCTCTTGTATTATATACTACCTTCTCACTGTGTCCTCATGTTTTATTCATTACATTCATTATGAAGCCTTCTTCGTAAATGTTCATTTGTTTGTCACACATTCGTATTTCTCCTGTGCCTTATTACGTCATTGTTGTGGCATTTCAAATTCAATCAATCAATTATTATATTTATCTCATAAGTTTTTCCTCCTTTTCTTTTCAATTTGTTCCATGCCACTTGCTGTATCTTTTCTTGCTAATTAACTTGCTATTTTTCATTAACAATATTGGTACATTTTTTCAAACTCATTATAAATATAAAGAAACGCATCTAATTTTTTTTTTGTAGTTTTATCTGTATCATTCCAGTTTATTTCCATAAAATAATTTCTCAGTTTGTTAAAATTTGCTTTTCCTTTATTACATCTACCGTTTATGTGATTGATCCTCCCGTCATTTCTTCCTTATTTTACTTAGAATTCAATCAGTATGTCAGTATGTGATTACTTTTAACTATTGGGCACAGGTAGTTTATATTTTCAATAGTGGCAGATTTTTTATGTTTTCTTATTCCTTCTAAATCTTATATTATCATTAAATCCATTGTGTCATGTTGCTTATTGCCAAGTTTAACATTGTGCCTCCTTACAATTTTTCTTTCCTTAGTAGTACTGCATTCTTCTTAGTTTCCTTCACTATCACCATCACATTACCTCCATCTTTCTCATTATTTTTCTTCCATACATTATGATGAACACCAATCCCAAAACATTCTCTAAATCACTTGATTATATTTATTCCAACACAGTAATGTCAGGTTTTCTACTCTTAATTATTATTTTAAATATATCAGTTTTGATGCCAACCCATTAACGTGCACATTGCCAGCAGTGCCATATATTTACGGGGATTGGTAGGTGCACGTTCTGTGCCAATGCTGTATATTCATGGCAGCAATATAAAAAAAATTGCTCTGGCCATATTTTAACTGAGAACCTATTCATACTTTGTCATGTTACTTTTCATACCTTTACCTTTCTCCTTCACTGATCATCACCCCCCCAAAACTGTGGTCATCCTCCCTGTACCTCAGTACATGGAGGATGTCTCAATGCCAAACTTTGCTCGTGTCCTCTAAGAGACTGTTAATAGTGTGTATATAAAATGTACAAAGCTCCAAAAGCATAAGTGTGTTATCATAAAAGAAATAATTTTAAGTGAAATAACATTAAACATTTGTACCGAGGGTCAGTGTTTACGCCACTGTACCGTAGGTAAATATTACCTTCTTATCTACTGCTTTCTATCTACTTTCTATGCTGCCACCACGACACCACTTGGGTATCGACACTATTGCTACTACTACCACTTGGCCCTCCACCACCGAGGTTGAGATACGAACAGAAAACGAATATAGTAAAATAATGGACAACTTTAATGATGAATAAATAAATAAAGTACTCGCTATACCCGTGGTGGTGCTCTTAC
>JAXIVD010001703.1:0-2500 GCA_036785275.1 Cancer borealis
ATATATATATATATATATATATATATATATATATATATATATATATATATATATATTATATATATATATATATATTATATATATATATATATATATATATATATATATATATATATATATATATATATATATATATATATATATATATATATATATATATATATATATATATATATATATATATATATATATATATATATATATATATATATATATATATTATATATATATATATATATATATATATATATATATATATATATATATATATATATATATATATATATATATATATATATATATATATAATATATATATATATATATATATCTTTGGATACTTCCATACATATATATATATATATATATATATATATATATATATATATATATATATATATATATATATATATATATATATATATATATATATAAATGTCAAGGACATTTTTTGTTTGAGGAAATGCAATATCTTTTCATCGTCGTATTTCACTGCGTTGTTGTTTCTTTTCAACTAATGTGAAAACCTTTCATTATTGTCCTTGGTATATTACTCAATATAAATGTCATGTAAGTGATAAACCTATTTTTCCCTACATATAAATAAATTAGATTTATTTTTAATTAATTTGAACCATAATTAACACAAACATAATATTTTTGTCTGTCATCACCATTATGTGATCAAATATTGGAATTGTTAATGATACGATGATCCGGAACGATATAATGGTAACGTTCATTAACAACCAGTGCAGTCAATCAAGCAAGCGTATGCAAACAGACAAACACAACAGACACCATGGTGAAGCGTGCATTGTTGTGGAGGTGTAATGGCAGTGAGTGGTTCAGGTTCACTTGGATTGTGTTGATATGAAACACTGTGGTCCTCCAGAGCTTGAGTGACGCTCCCTCCCAAAACGTTGTAAAAAATACATATTGGGAACAAATATTAGAGTTTCCCCCACCGCCTCCTGCTCTTTGTCAACTATTACAGGTGAGGATGGAGTGACGGCATGCTGGTCCCATTGTTCACCTCACCACCGCTTCGTACGAGACTCGCATTAGTGATGATATTTGTGATGCCAGTCTTGCATCACACTCGAGACCAACCTGATATTTTAACTATTCAAGAAGCCATCTTACGTTTTAACAGCTCTTTAGGAAGTTTTAGAGTGCGTAACTTTGTCAAAAGACTTAGATCCTTCGTGAAATACGCTCTTTGGGAAGTTCAGGGTCGACTATATTATTAAATGTTGTCAGTTGACAGCACACTTTCCCGACAGGAACAGATGACTGACATCTCGTACATTATTAAATACCTTGAATAAGATAGTTTCTTTGCAATGATAGAGTGATGTTGTCCGTGGAAAAATTATAAGAAAGCGTTCATGATTCGGTGAAAAGACGGAAGTGATTTTGATTGTTTCGCAATTATTTCCCTCAAATAGTACAAGTTGCATATGTGAGTTAAGCTCCGTGTTCCTCCAACAACTCCCTTTATGGTCCTAGTTTGCACTTTTTTCTATTTATGAAAAATTTTGACTGGTCGTCGCATCAATTCACATATTCATTACTTTAAATGTCATAAAATTATATACTAAGTCACAAATGCAGAGCTTGTGTGCATTGTGCATTGTACAAGGAGTTCAACTGAGATTATTGATTACTATAAAGCGTGGTACATGTGCAGGAATTGTTAGATATATGAAATTTTCGTGGATCTGTAATGTTTTTACACCTCAAGTAAGGAGTATAAGTATGTGGATTTTTGTTTATTATTTATTGAAAATAGTTTTGGCTTTAAATAAAACCAAAAATATGCCACTTAATAATAAACAAAAATCCACATACTTATTTTCTTTAGAATGTAAAAGCATTACAGATCCACGAACATTTTATAATTCTAGCAATTCCTGTCCATATTTATGTCCCCACGTATGCTTTCTTCAGTAGGACGCGTGACCCTCTAAATGTGATCAGCATCGCGTGCCACGGGGATGTTGCTCTTTGACCCGCACCCACACTGTGAGTCTTTTCCAAGAGCAATATTTTAGCGTCAATACCAAGGCCTCCTCGCCCCCCCTAACCCGCCCCCCGGATCACCGGGTCACGTAACTCACTTATTGTACATTGTGAATCAGTAACGTCTCTATCTGAGGATTCCATTAGTGAAACTCGCATTTACAGAGTAAATTTTTTTTTCCTTTTATTTGCATACTCCAGAAAATTGTCAAGGAAGGTAAAATATTTCGGCGTGGGCAGTGCTTGTATTCACTGTAATTACCTGTTTGTTGCTATAATGAATAATTTGGTTTACAGCAATTGCTGTGGATGGTTGGTTTTTATGTATAGCAACTGCTGTGCGCGGCAATGAAGGCTGCTTTGAGACGATCCGGTTTCTCGCTGTGGCCTTCCACGGCACGGCGCGGACCTGGCCTAATGGGGCATTCAACGTGCATCCGGCGCTGTGACGGCAAATTTTCCGTGTGAAGGGATGC
>JAXIVD010001703.1:7500-12500 GCA_036785275.1 Cancer borealis
AAAATGTCAACCAACGGTAATTTATTTGGATGAAGAAGAAATCCTTGTATTTCAATCAACATTTGCATCACATTACTTGGCCCAGAGAGGAAGATAAAGCTGAAGAAGATGAAAAATGAGAAAGTGGAAATGGAATTGAGAAAGGAAGTGGAGACGGAAGAGGAAATTAAACAGATAACAAATTTCTCACGAGTGAATCGAATCCTGAAGGAGGCTGCAGCAGGGCCTTGTGTTACCCGAATTAGTGTTATCTGACGATTTCAATCATTGGTAACGAGAAAGGTGGGTTCCCTCCTCTTCAGCAGCAGGCAGACACACACATCCCTCCCGCGCATCACTCACTGCGCTGCTTCCATTTGTATGAATTAAAACTGTGAAGGAATCTTAAAGCAGACGGAAGTGAGGTTGGTCAATAATGAAAGAAAGAAAGTAAGTAAGAAAGAAACCTTCAGCAGACCACAGTTTACCACAACCCAAACTTTCAACTCTCGCTCCATTTCGTTCAACTTCGCTCACTTTCTCGCGGCTGATCACTTTGTTCTCCCTTCACGAATTTTTGTTTCTCGTAGCATTTGGAGAAAAAAAAAAAAATATCCACAATGCCCTTTTGGAAGCCAATGGTTACGCAGAGTTTAATTTCCACGACACTTTTATATACTTCCACCCCCACTCCTAAAAATATTATTATAGCATTTCGGGAGACTTAGGAGAATTACGAAATATTTAGTTTCATGCAATCAGCGTAAAAGTGTGATAAAAGTAATTTTCCTTGAAGATTATTTCTTTCCACCTAGACTCCTCCTTTTACTTCCTATCTTTACGCTCTCCTTTTCCTCCTCTTCTTATTTCCTTCTCCTACTCCTTCTCCTCCTCTTCAAGTGTTATCTCTGCGGCCTCACCACACGCCTCCCACACGACACAGGACTGAGGCCAAGCCAAGCGCCGGGCTTATCGCACTGTTCGCCAGCTTCATGTAGCCCACGTCAAATATTTGCTCGGGGTAATGCCTAATGCCGTGACGTAAAAAGAGCGGGGCGAGGGTTTAAGAGTGTGAAGGGCGGCTTGACTCTTACGTAATTATATCAGTATACCAAGTTATAAATGTTTTGATTGTAGTTGTAGTAGTAGTAGTAGTAGTAGTAGTAGTAGTAGTAGTAGTAGTAGTAGTAGTAGTAGTAGTAGTAGTAGTAGTAGTAGTAGTAATAGTAGTAGTAGTAGTAGTAATAGTAGTAATAAGAAGTTATAATGATTAATAATAATAACAATTTTAGTATGATTCTTGCTATTACTACAACAACTACAGCGATGACAACAAAAAAACAACTACTGCTACTACTTCTACCATCACTACCACTACTACTTTTACTACTACCACTACTATCACTATTACTACTACTACTACTACTACTACTATTAATATTACTACTGTTACTGCTGCTGTTGTTACCGTTAGTCGTGTTGGTGGTGGTGTTATAACAGCCTGTGCAGCTTGAAAGGCTATACATTCATAGACTTTTACCTGCGTCCGAGAAAGTCGTGTGCCGTACTCCCTCCCGTTGGCCGGACGTCGTAAAGGACATACCTATAAACCATTACATAAAATTAGTATACAAAGAGGTTAGTCTACACAAAATGTTAACTTTATGTGACGGTAATTGGTATTTCCACGAATTAAATATGTGAAACAAGATAGTGGTGAGGCCAGGCAGTCGTAATCTAGGCTTCCTCTCGTGTTCTTCCAGGAAATTAATGTGGACTAGTAAGATTTGGTGGAACTTTGCTAACTAGGAAAAAAAGTTATGAACGTAAAGATTGTTGAAGCTAAGAGGAAAGAAGGAGAGTTGTATGCAGACAATTTTTTTTCGTAATCCCGCTCCTGATCCGAATACATTTGTGAGAATATTTTAGTGGGAAATTATATTCATATGTAATTAGTCATAAAATTAATAGTTCTCTTTGTTTGTGTCTTATTAAAAAAATGCAAGGTAGGTAATGACAAAATTAACAAGAACTATAATGACAAAATATAACATCAATAAGCCAAACGAAAAAAGAACAACAATCACAATGAAAAAAACAAAAAAACATCAACGAGAACAATAATAACAACAGTAAAACCATCATCCACAACAGCAATAACCACACGATAACACCATCAAAATATCAACACTCATAACAACAACACTAACCATTATATAACACCACTAGCAGCAGCAGCAGCAGCAGCAACAACACCACCACCTCGTTGAAGCCTTTTAAGCATGCACGGCCACGCATCGAATTCAATGAAAGGAAGTAGCGGCCGATCCTTTTAGTTTCCGTTCCATTATAATTTTTCTGGACGGGAGTGTTTTTTCCAGCAACGGACTCACATGTTTACGTAAAATGCTCGCTACCTCCTGCCACGGCCCAATCGCAGCGTCACACCAGAATACCAAGACAGCCATGACGTGTGGTGGGTGGCACATAATCGGATTTCTTTGGGTTGCCTTAACTTTAACCTAATCTTGAGTCGAGTCCATAATTTGGTTCCCCCACTGTGTTTAGATGGACGGGAGTGCTGGGAGAAGGGAGGCGCAGGGTAAGGTTTAAGGTAAGGCTGCTGGAGATTATCGGAGAGCTGGGAAGAGAAAGTATGGTAGGTAGAAGGTAGATAAAGGTAGTAGGGGTGATGTGGGCGGAAGGAAAAGAGGGAGGCTAAAAAATTGATACGGGATGTTGCAGTAATCTGATTGGAGGGAGATTAACTGGATTATAGAGATCGAGGCCACAGTTTTCTGGAACCACTATCAAGGCGTGTGAAGACGAAAATAATCAGAATAAACATCGGGGGTCACTCACACACTCACTCACTCACTCACACATTCACTCACTCGCACACTCACTCACTCACTCACACTATTGACTCGCTGAAAAGTGTTGCAGGAGACTCGTGATAAACAAACACTTAAATTATTCTATGGATAACAAAACGCGTCCTAAAATGTTATACATGTATGTGATAGAAAGAAAACAAGACTGCGATTGAAAATTTTGATGCGTATCTAAATCATGTATATTTTTTCATTGTGGTGGGATGTCTTCTGTAAACAGCCGAAAAGAACACATTATTGAAATCACTCAGATTCATACCATTTCCACTTCCTCACTATCCTGATAGAGGAAAAAAAAATGAAAGGGTACGTTTCACACCATCAAACTGCTGTCGATAATGTTCACGGGAGGAAACAATGATGTGTCTAAAAGGGAAACAAGGAAGGAGTGACGGTAAATTAGTGTGGCTTCCTTAGGCAACGATTTGACTCAACAGCAAAGTAAAATATTGTCAGGTCTAGAAAAGGAGAATTACTGGACAAATACTTACTATTAACACAACAGAAGTGAGACGTAGAAGTGAAACGAAGCAGAATGTTGTTAAAAGAAGAAAACAAACTAAATAGAAAACGCAGGCGAGATAAAAAAAATCAATTGGACCAGTGGACCATAATTATTCTCTCTCTCTCTCTCTCTCTCTCTCTCTCTCTCTCTCTCTCTCTCTCTCTCTCTCTCTCTCTCTCTCTCTCTTTCTCTTTCTCTTTCTCTCTCTCGCACACGCACACGCACACGCACACACACACACACACACACACACACACACACACACACACACACACACACACACACAGCATGAAGATAGCCGGTGGTTACTCTAGTTTCGGGTTTCACATTCTCTTTCATATAAACAAACAAACAAACACAAAACTGCTGAGTCATGGCACCCGCGTATTAGTATGTTTGTTCGTTCGTTTGTTTACATTTGGCTCGGACATCCCCTCTTTTCGTCCCTCACATGCCCTTCAATTCCTTGATTTAATTTTTCAAATAAATTCAACCACTGCACAGTTTGCCAATGAACATTTATTTCAAGCAAAGTAAAATGTATAATATTATTTTTGGTGTATAGTAAATAGCATGATGAATTTGTCTAGTCAACTACAAAAAAGTATATATATTTGAGGCAATCATAAACTTAATTAGGAAGCGTATAGGTTACAATAGACACTAAGAAAATGTAAGATCTACTTTAAAACATTGGAAAATAGATGAATAAATGAATATAAAATACACACGACCTAGAATGATGGAAATCCCTGCTTGAACTATTGAATCATGTCTAACAACACTTTGAAACACCGTAACAATATATAGCTTTCCCTTTAAGAAGACCTGTGTTGTGTGATTCTTTTTATATCTTTGACAAGTGACTATTAAAAAAAAATCTCACAGCATCACTCGTTATGGAAAATTTAATAAGTAAAACGGAAAAGTGAGAAAAATTATGCATATGCTTTATCGATTTCTTCTTTTTAATTTAAGTGGTGAATGGCGCCAAATTTTGAATGTTCGAAATGGATACGTGAAACTCGTGAGAAATGGTCGCATGTGTCGAAAACGGAAACATTTTTGATTGAGGACAAAACTATTACTGAATACTAATGAATCAGAGAACTTTAGCCACACGAAACTAGAGTATCGAATGTATCTCTGAATAAAGTAACCATACAATTATAACGTCATTTGCAAAGCCATTAACTGAGTATGTGGTTGTTGTTTAGAGTTCACATAAAAAATAAAACAGATTAACTTTACAAACAAAGCTCAGAAAATGAAGTGAACAGATACTCGGTTCTAGAGGAGTAGAGAGTAAGCCTGAGTAAACAAAATGACAAAGGAACACAAATCTTCACAACTGGAACACGGAAGAAAGTTAACATACATAAAGCCTTAACATAACTAGATAACTGATATAATGAATCGTTTAAAACTTGTAAATGAAAATACCATTGAAGTATACCATAAAAAAAGGAAAAAAAAATACAATAAATGAAAATACAACTTTTCTAACATCATATTACGTAGCTACATGTGTATTAAAAAATGTACACACAAAAAAATTATACGACAAAATAGTATTAAATGTCAAAATATCATGAACTTAACAAATTTCTATGTAAAGACAA
>JAXIVD010001703.1:17500-35000 GCA_036785275.1 Cancer borealis
TTTTCCTCGTTGCATCAAAAAAAGTGCGTCGTGGTGGTGTGAAATATTGATTTGTCCATCTCTTTCCCCTTCCCTCAAGTGAATGCCAGTGACCCTCGACCGTCCTATGCAGGCAGACTCCAAGGAAGGCACGATGGTATCTCTCCTTGATAGCGGTGGGACCACTTTCACGCAGTCCAAGGAGAGGGAGGCAGAGAGGCAGGGAGGCGGGCGGCCACGACTAGAGAGTCAACCTTCACTTTCCTTGTTCAAATTAACCAACCGTTTTCTTGCGTCGAGACAAACTGTATTTTGTTATATGCGTATAGGACTAGAAAATAAGCTTGGAGGGAATCTATTATACATCTTGGATATTATGGTATACATTGTTTGATATAGTGAGGTTTATACCAAAGCGAAAATATAATTATCGGTCAGTTATTGGGTGAGAGGCAGAATCGTGTGAAACCATTATTTTGTAAACGAAATAATGTGAGAAAAGCATCCTAGTACAACAACTATATTCACATACGAAATAACGAACATCCATCGCGATAAAAGGACAGATGGAATGACATAAGAGTACAATAAAACGTGTTGTTAAGGCAAACCAAGTGGCCTGACACGCAGGACACATCAACCCAATAAAGGGAGTCTTGGAATAATGAGGTGATGTTGTGGCAGCGTGAGAGTACTTTACCTGGTGCGATTATTGATCCCCGAGGACCCAGCAGTACTGTGGCAGACCACCTGCCCGCCGCTCACATCACTATCGGGAAAGCATCAGGTGAAAAATATTACTAAATGGACCGCTCTTCAAAAATAGTCTTTACTGTTGCCTCTTTTACGTGGTTTGCGTTTACATAAACCTGAAATAATGGTGAAGTAATAATGTGGATAGTGAAGACTGGTTAGAAGCCTGTCAACCTTACACAATCCAGCTTTAAGAAAGAAGGCACCGTACAGTTTGCTATGTGTGTGTCCGTGCATTTGCAGATCATTATCAAGTACTAAAAGGACATCGTTAAGCGTAATGGTGTCCAAGTCAACCCACAACCATAGTCAGCCTGCCCCGTGCCGACGGTAGAATGCCGCGAAGGATTCCTCTCTGAATACGCATACAAATATTATGTATTATACTGTAAATGTCCTTAGCTTCATCACTATGGAATAAAAAGTTTGTGGCAAAGTATTCAGATGACATAGAGTCCCGTACAAATTTGATAGAACGTGAGATGGATAGAGAAAGAACCAAGAAATTTATAATTCACTTCTCTATTTATCAAAATTATCAGCACTTCTCTTTTTATATTTAGCTGCGAATTTCGTTAAAAGGTAAAAGCATACTTCCTAAAGAATCACGCACGCACGCACGCACACACACACACACACACACACACACACACACACACACACACACACACACACACACACACACACACACACACACACACATACACACACACACACACACACACACACACACACACACACACACACACACACACACACACACACAAACACACACACACAAAAAAAGAATAAAAAGAGTCAAATTTTCATCTCTCTCTCTCTCTCTCTCTCTCTCTCTCTCTCTCTCTCTCTCTCTCTCTCTCTCTCTCTCTCTCTCTCTCTCTCTCTCTCTCTCTCTCTCTCTCTCTCTCTCTCTCTCTCTCTCTCTCTCTCTCTCTCTCTCTCTCTCTCGCTCGCTCGCTCGCTCGCTCTCTCGCTCTCTCTCTCTCTCTCTCTCTCTCTCTCTCTCTCTCTCTCTCTCTCTCTCTCTCTCTCTCTCTCTCTCTCTCTCTCTCTCTCTCTCTCTCTCTCTCTCTCTCTCTCTCTCTCTCTCCAATCGTCTCCCCTTCCATACAATATCGGGAATGCCTTCAGTGTGTCCTGTCATCATCATCATCTGCTTCGACTAGAAAACAGTCTCCGCAGAAAATTACGTCTTAAGCTCCGGGAAAGAAAACAAGGAATTCGATGGAAATTAATCCTCAGGGAATTGCATATCGAGGTGATTTACGAGTTGAGTCACACACACAGAAACACACACAGAGAGACACACAGAGAGACACACACACACACACACACACACACACACACACACACACACACACACACACACACACACACACACACACACACACACACACACACACACACACACACAACGTACATACATACCACCAGTAGGTAAACCCACACCTCCACAACCCCTCTATCGCTCCTCCCTGTCCGCCGGATCCTGGGCACCACTCAGGAGTAAGTCGTACATATTTTAGTATTATGCCTCAGAAAAAATAGGCATCACTCGTAGCGGCTCCTCCAGTAAGAGGGTCACAAGAGGCCTACTTATGTTTGTCTTTCTCTCAACAGAAATACTCATCTAACACAGGTAATGGAAGTTTCAGGAGGTGTTATTAATAATATTCATGAAATTAATCGATGCTGTTTAGTAGGGAGTTTTTAGTTTATAATGTGCATCTGTTTTTGATATATTTTTCATCACATGTTTGTCTCTCTTATGGTTCTGAAGTAGGGACTATGTCGTCTTAACTAACCTCAAAATTAAGTAGAAAATCCTGAGTGAAATTTGTCAACACTCAATATATATATTCAAAACTCCAGTAAAAAAGCTCCTCCGTACATTTTCCTTCACCATAAATTTCTCTCTCGGCGGTGGACTTGGACGACACAAAAATGATCTTTGTAAAAGTGAGTAAATCTGAGAAGGCTTCCATAACCTCTCCACCTCCTTACCATCAAGCTGTTCCACCACTAACCCCCTCCACTCTCCTCCCCACCGCCCACTCACCGCCTCCAACTCCTTCTCCTCCTCCTCTATCGCCTCTTCCTCATTTCACGGCTGCACATAAAATACCCTCCACCCCTTCGTCCCCCTCTCTAGGTGTCGCAATGAATTATGGAGAGAGTGAAGACGGGGAGAGGCAAGTGGCTGTACCTCCCTCCGCTTGGGGCAAAGTTTCCGTTCACACACACACCCACACCCACACACACACACACACACACACACACACACACACACACACACACACACACACACACACACATACATAGACACACACAGAAAAAAACAAACACTGAAAGGCGCTTCTTAACCTCATCTTTGCTCCTCTTCCCCCGCCACGCCGCCTCACTCCATCATCTTATCCTTATCCTTCTTTTCGACTGTATTAATCCATTTTTCTCCTTCCGCTCCGTCATCTCGCCGCCGCCTTTCCTTTTCTGATTCATCTTACCTTTACATTTTTTTTTTCACTCATACGTCATCCCTTTCCAAGTCTATTCTTTTCATTGCCTTTTATATATACCTGCCTCCCTCCCTCTCCCCTTCCTCTCTCTATCTCTCTCTTCTATGATATATCCCTAATCCATATCGTATGTGAACTCTGTGTATTGTCTGTCTGTCTGTATCTGTCCGTCTGTCTGTCTGTCTCTTTGTTTTGTTTCTTTCTCTTGACTTCCATTTCATCTTTTTCCTTTCTATTTTTTCTTTCTCACACTGTCCTATCGTAAAACTCCTTGCCCTATAATTTATTCTCCCCTACTCTCCTCACCCCTGGAAGTAGATTGTTTTATATTCTAACCTTACGTGATAATATAATTCCTATACTCATAATTTCAAAGTTCAGTTATATTTCCTCACATCTTCCCATCCCATCCCATCCCTCTCTCTTTATTATTTTTTTTTCCCGTGCCTGCTTTTCTTCCCATCTCTTCCTCCTAACACGGCATCTTGAAGGAAGTTTCTCGTGATCATCATAAAACTTTTTCGCTGGTTGGCTATTCGGTTTAAATTCCCCGAGAGATGTGCGGCTGGACGGCAATATACTGTAATCTCAATACCGCATTCATTTAATTAACTAAGGGTATTAATTAGCCAAACGACGTGAATTTGCATAACGGTTTTAGTCTCGTGTTGGCAGGAAAAAAGTGAAGCCATATAACAGGACACGAAATCCTCCCGAGGCTGAGAACCCGAGCAGGCGGTGATGCATGGATTGTAGTGGCCACGATAAGCTCAGTAATTCATTTCAGTATCTTCATGTGCAGCTTGCCTATGAATCACCAAATGTATAATGGCTGATAATGGCTCCACGCAGGCTAATGTTATGAAAAATACATACTTATCTATATTTTTTAACGAATGTTTGCTTGCGTCCAGCCAACCTGCCCCCTAAGATGAGTAAATATTCAAATCCTTCAAACTGATGACCTAAACCTTTGACTTCCAACCTTTCTAAAGAGATTGAGCCAACTCTTAGAAGGGAGATTTATTTCGTGGATTCGTCCATGAATATTGAGTGAGGATGACCTTTGGGTAGCGATTCAGACCAGCTAGTTTGAAGAATAAAAGAATATATGATTGAAGAAATAAAAGAAAATATGATTGAAGGGAGAAAAAACAAAATATGACCGTCAGATTCTTCTCTTTCTCTCTTTCTCTCTCTCTCTCTCTCTCTCTCTCTCTCTCTCTCTCTCTCTCTCTCTCTCTCTCTCTCTCTCTCTCTCTCTCAAAGAAGTACCTGCGCCCGAACCTTTCGTTTCAACATCCGTTTTAATTTCCATCAAACTTTTCCTTGGTATTAATTGATATCTTTGGGGCGTTCCCTTAAGTGTCTCCTCTTCAACTCCCCTTCTTTCCCCCCAACTCGGCAGGGAGTAAGAAATGCCTCAAAATTGTTGAGTGAAAGCCTAATTAGAGGAATATAAGGGGAAAATTTGTATGGACGCTGTGTCGCGGGGATGTGGCAGAAGGGACGAAGGGAGGTCGTGGAAAGGTGATGGAAAAGGAGCTGGTGTCGAGTCGTGAGGGAAGGCAAGAAAGAGACCAGTGTTGGAGTACCTCAGGAAAAAAGTATTGTGTTGTTCTTTACTTCTGCATGTGAACGCGCCGCTCCTATAGTAGACTCAGGAACACTGGCTTTTTTTGTATCAATTTATCATCGTCATTAAGTATTAACACAACTACCTGGTTGTTTTTTTTATAGGTATAACTTAATGCTATTCCTACTCAAAAACACTAATTTATTTTGTATTTTGAAGTAACATATATATGAACACACACACACACACACACACACACACACACACACACACACACACACACACACACACACACACACACACACACACACACACTGATACTGTATAACTCTACCCGTAATTTATCAGACTCCACGTTCTTAGTCTATCTTAGCAACTGACACTTAGATCTATTTTTCATTTGACTTAGACAGCGTGAGTTGAGATAAGGCTACAGCTGATTAAATATAATGCGAGAGAGAGAGAGAGAGAGAGAGAGAGAGAGAGAGAGAGAGAGAGAGAGAGAGAGAGAGAGAGAGAGAGAGAGAGAGAGAGAGAGAGAGAGAGAGAGAGAGAGAGATGGCCATAGATAAAGATAGTTTCCTGGATTTTTCCGTTGCATTACTCTGCTTCCATCCGTGTTTCCCCTCTTCTCCATAAAACCGATCGGGCGCCTTTCTGACAACACACACTCTCGCTCTCCCTCCCCGCCGCTACACAAGCACCTCACCAAGGGAAGCACTCCACTAACTATGACACTCACGATTCAGATTAAACACCTTTTTTTTTTAAAGATGTATACACGTAGTTTCCAGTATTTTTGTCCCTCCTCTCTCTCTCTCTCTCTCTCTCTCTCTCTCTCTCTCTCTCTCTCTCTCTCTCTCTCTCTCTCTCTCTCTCTCTCTCTCTCTCTCTCTCTCTCTCTCTCTCTCTCTCTCTCTCTCTCTCTCTCTTTCTTTTTCTCTAAGTTATCTCAAGTAAGATAACGACATAACTTCCTAACTAATGTTTTGTGTGTTTGTGTATGTATGTATGTATGTATGTACGTACGTGTCTGTGTGTACGTGTGTGTGTGTGTGTGTGTGTGTGTGTGTGTGTGTGTGTGTGTGTGTGTGTGTGTGTGTGTGTGTGTGTGTGTGTGTGTGTGTGTGTGTGTGTCTGTGTGTGTGTGTGTGTGTGTGTGTTTGTTGGAGGGTTGGAAGGTAATGAGGATGTTGATAGAGGGAAGATCAGGTTACGTAAACAGACTAAGATAAACAAGGTTCTCACTATCTGTTTATCTACCTTATATAACTACCAATCTATCTACTTCTTCCTTCCATCTATCTATCTATGTTTCTACGCATCTCTCTCGTCGTATTTATATTTACATACATACACACAACACCTAATTAGTTTATCCACGAAAGAGCTGAAGGAAAACTTGGATAGCTGATCACTTAGCTTCCTTTCAACTATTTGATTAATTCGTTTCATAAATAACCCGCGAATTTCAGTCAGTCAGTGAGGCAAATCTTAACGTTTTTTGGAAAATAGTCCTTGTAGAAAATTTGCACAAAATGGAGACGTTCATAGTGTAATCCTTTTTCTTTTTTTTTTTTTTGGTTATATCCACAACGGATATTTACTGCCAAGGAAGATCTACATAAATAGTGAAACGGTTTACATTGAGTTGAAAGTGACAAAAAAGAAGATAGAGAGAGAGAGAGAGAGACAGGGAGAACAACAACCGAACACCAATACACCCACACAAACACACAAACACACACACACACACACACACACACACACACACACACACACACACACACACCCAGCGACGTAATTTAATTCTCATCACAGCCCTCAGGAGCCAGCCAGCCATTCAAGACAGCACAGAGGGAGAGAGACAATTACAGAAGGAGGAGACAAAGAAGTAAGATAACAATGGATGAAGATGCTTCTCTCTTTCTTTGTATTTAATTGTGGTCATTGTTGAGTAGGGAAGTTGAGGTCAAAGCCACGTGCCACGCTCTCCCTTAGCATGAGCATCAAGTGATGACAACTTTTTCATTTTCTTTCCATGACAGCAAAAGCATCTCACTTTTATTTCTATTTCGCGTATATGAAAAGTGTGTTTTTTGAAATATATTTAATCTGCCTTTGTTTCTCTGTCTGTCTGTCTGTCTGTCTGTCTGTCTGGCTGACTGTCTATCAATCTGTCTGCGTCCCACTTCCCTTTCTCTTTCTCTGTATTTATTTTTTTTCCTTTCTCTCTCTCCCTCTCTCGTTTCGTTCAATCATTTTTCACCACAAGACAAAAGCTGAAGCACAGTCAACACGCAAACACCACACCGTCTTCCTCACACGCACACGCACACGCATACGCACACGCACACGCACACACACACACACACACACACACACACACACACACTGTAGATGGATGCAAACTTTCTGTAATGTATTGCTTCATTTGGACATTTATTGCTTTATTTTCTTTAGCTTTACAATTCACATTTATTCGAAGCAGTCTCGATATTCTTTTCCACGAATTTCCTCCCCATCGTCATTCCCTCTCTTCTAATACATCAGTGTCATGTTTTCATTTAAAATATGGAAACTCTTCTTTTTCCTTTACTGCTCTATGTTTCCCCTGACAAGAAAGTGAATGAAGTTGTTCTTTTTTCATAAATTATTTAAAGTTTGAGAGAGAAAAGAAAAAGGGGAGCATAATAGTGGACTGCGTCGTGTTGAGGAAGTAGTGTTGTATTATTATGAGAAAGTAGTGTTATATTATCATGTATAGAGTTTGTTTGTGTCTTGGCCGGGGTTGTCATAGAGAACTGAGTATTCTCATTAGATGGCATATACAAAAAATCACTTAATTCTCTTTAACGAGTTGTGTTACTACCCGAAGGGCAGTTAAAGTTACCGCACGTTAGTCTGCATATTTACCAGTCAAGATTTGGAATGATATGTGGAAAAAATGTTCACACATATACGCATGAAAGTTGAGCTCAAATAAATCAAGAAGGGAGTTATTGGGATAGCTTTAGTAAAACTGTATTTCGTAAATACTATATAAGAACAAAATCAGATGTGAGTTGAAGCATCTCATGCATGTACGTGAGGCCAACGTTAAAAATGTGACCCATCCCAACGATGGTATAATATTTTTTCTCATCATTCAACACAAACATCATAAAATAATCTGCGCAGATGGATTATATGACATTTGAACAAAAAGTGTCCAATGTCATGTTTGGGATGACGATCACTTGTAACTGAGTTAAACGAGACGGGTTGAGTTAGGTATAACCAATTAATTACTTGCGTGCATACTTTAATTATATATATATATATATATATATATATATATATATATATATATATATATATATATATATATATATATATATAGAGAGAGAGAGAGAGAGAGAGAGAGAGAGAGAGAGAGAGAGATGGATAGATAGATAGATAGATAGATAGATAGATAGATAGATAGATAAATAAATAGATAAACATAGAGAGGTAGGAGTATGTAGATTGAGAGAAAAATAGAAACAAACATCGGAGTAAAAATGTTTAAATGATGAACACAATTTGCGTCATAAATTCAAACAACGTATACAATAGACGTGGAAGTATGATGTATACTTTAATAAACAGTGTGAAGCATCGGAAAAAAAATCCAACTGGCTTCAGTAATAAATAACATTTCACGCAAACACACACACGCACAAAATAAAAAAAACAGACACACTCTGTCTCCTTTTGTGTATAGTAACAAAAGTGTGCAAGTGGTGGGAGGGGGGGGGGGGGGCAAGGATGTATGATCGGATATAAGCAGCTTCATTAGGAAACAAAATACTGAACATGCTTTAAATAGTTCATCCACTCAATTGAATGAACTCTTTAAAATCTAGATGAATAACAGTTTTGTTATCCATGCAGGTAAAAAGTTTATTAATGGAAATTAGAAAGAAGTAATCAGTATCAATATTAGTATCGCTGGAAAATTTTAATAGAAAAAACCATGCATTGTATCTGTTTATAAAAAAAGAGAGATCAAAGCAAAAAGTAATACAAATGAAAACACTGATTGGCTTACAACTTCAAGTCTTTAAATAAGAGTGAAATACATCCAGTAAGTTACCCGCTGACGCAGACTTAATCCCGGGAAAAGTTGTTTTCATTGCAAGGACGGTAAGCAGTGCAGCAAACACACTGCTTCAATGTAGGCCAAGGATTCAGGGAGGCGCGAGGAGGGGGGAGGGGGGAAAAGTGCCCCTAAACCTTGCTACATGTACATTTATAGTTATGAAGAAAAAAAAATCTTGTATGTAGAACTCAAATCAAGTGAAAAATACTGCAGAAAAATGAAAGATACATAGTAATAACGGCGAATAACAAAAAGAAAAATGCACACGCAAAGAAAGAAAGGAAAAAAGAAACACACAAGGAATTCTGGCGCCAAAATTAAACCCTGCGGCTATTTTGTTCATGCAACACAGCAACACAACAACAACAAGCAACAACAACAGGGGAGCGGAGAACAGCCCGACGGAGAAAACAATGAAAGGCAGCGGTACAAACAAACACTTTCCAATGAGTGCAACAACTCCCTACACGAGCCTTGTAACCTCAACTCAATACGCCACTCTAATTGTCATTAAAAGTTCGGCTTCCCATCACCGCCACATAACTTTCAAACATGTCCCGTCCCTGAGGCAATCTGGAAAGCCACGGGACCATAAAGTAATAGCTGATACCATATAAGTAGGAGAACGTATAGTTATTTTGAGTACTTTCAGAGAAGAATTCCATCATAGAAATCTTATTTAATTCAGCTATCTATGTATTGTTTGAGAGTTCAGTATTTCTACACTTGTGACTTCAAAGACAGGAAAGTAAGCAGAAAATAGACCCCAGTACTGAAAAAAACATGGTCTTCTACAACCTTTACTTGAGAAGTGGAGAAAATTAAAAGGAAGAGGAACTGAATGAAAGCTATTCTTCTCCTTCTATAGTGGTCCAGAGACTCTTACGCCGAGTGGAGATCAGGAGTACTACGCTAGATTGAGTTTCTTCAATCGTTTGTGGGGTAGACTTTAACCAGTTTAGTTTATTGAAAAGAGGCCGAAAAAGTTTGGTAACAGGACAAATTATTGAGTGTTGTTTCTAAATGTGTGTTCTTTTTCCTTCTATTTTCATCCCTGCCCGTCCTCTTTTTTTTCTTTCTCTCTCTCTCTCTCCACATTTCCTTCAAGCCTGTCACTCTTTTTCCACCAAACGGAGTCGATATTGCTCTCTCTTCCGACCAAGATTACGATTGAAAAAAAAAAAAAAACTCTGGAAGGAAACTGGTATTGCATCCAGCACCACAAGTACTAATGGCATGCAATGCAACACACTCGTATATCAAATAACACTCTCTGCCTCTCCCTTCTCTAACAAGCAAAACATATAACATTACTTCAGACTCAGCAGCGATTGAAAACAACAACAACAAGAACTACTACTACTACTACTACTACTACTACTACTACTACTACTACTACTACTATTACTACTACTACTACTACTACTACTACTACTACTACTACTAGATAATAACAACAGTAAATATAGTACCAATAATAACACCAACAACACTAATAATAATAATAATAATAATAATAATAATAATAATAATAATAATAATGATAGTAATAATAATAATAATGATAATAATAATAATAATAATGATAATAATAATGATAACTCATTTTGCACAGCCTTATGTGGGGATTCTTAATTAGGGTACGAATTCAAAAGGAACAAGATAAGCAAAGAGAAGCTCAAACAATGGAGTGAAGCAGACATCCTCCCCAGCCCCAAACACCCACCCAGGCATGTCTTGCTTTAACGACTCCAACACAAACACAAGACGCACTGACCACGCTGCAATGTGGATTAGGATAAATACAGTGTAGATGGAACTCAAGACACTGCTTCCTGGAATGTGGATAGTTATATAGAGTACGTGTCTGCTTCCTCAACACTGACGTCGATAATAGTTTGCTCTTTTATCTATCTATCTATCTATTTGTCTGTCTGTTCGTTTGTCTGTCTATCTACCTGTTTAGTATATATCTATCTATCTAGTTAAAAGGTGTTGGGTCACTTGTTATTCATGTAAATGTGATGTATAATGTCATATATGGTTCACATACACTACATTTATTCATCAAACATATACATGCAGTTATATGCTGACAAAAGAACATGCATACTGAGTAGTGTACCAGCTTTCATCGTGTGTTGTAAGCCTCTCCCTCCCCACCTTGGTTGTGTTCCCCTCACTCACACTATATATTAATTAATTATATACTTCTCCCCTCTCATATTCTGCATTTTGATTTTCAGTGTTTTACCTCGAATAATATTTTCATTCTGCTCGGTTAATATTTTTTCCTCTCTTCGACTATTCTCATTTCCATATTCATCTTGCATTCCTTTTCACTGCATCATCAGGTTTCTGTTTCCAAACTTTAGTAATCTTTAGCTTTCCTTTCTTCCTCCTTTCTTTCCTAATTTTTATTTTGTTCCCTCCCTTTACCTTCCTTCCATCTGCATCAAGGGAAGTGTTAGGGAGGTAACTACGTAGGCCACTAACTTGGATTCTTCACAGACTTTTACTAATGAGAAACCGAGATACCATGGGATTAAAGCATCAAGCTACGACCTCCTAAATTAGTCTTTGATGGATTATGTAGAGAGTCGAGGAAAATGGTGCCAGGGGAGAAACTCTATTAACTCCTGCAACACAGCAATGGTTCTCTTTCTCCAAAGGTAATTTGGTCTTCAAACATAGTAAAGGTTTTTTATTTCAGGAAAGTGTTTGAGTCACTTTCCAATGAATCTTAATTTCATCTCCGCTACAAGGGGATAATTATTAGATTGTTTAACTAAAGAGAATGAGGATATATTTTCGAATAAGAAAGTAGTTGTTGGTTTCTGTACTTCAGCGTATCTATTAATTAAATGGGGAAAATTATAGTAGATTGAAAGAGTGGCTCTCCTTGGGTATGATATAGAGAACAGATTAGAAAACACACAAGGCGCAATTAAGTAAAGCAATAAACAACAAAGGAAGTTGGAAGAGGTCTGTAGTATATAATGATAATGATAATAATGATAAAGATGATTATATCTTACTGAGTGAAAACAATCGTCTGTGGGTGAAAAGGATTTTAATTGAGTTGTATGAGGTTGTATGTTGTATGAAATGTGTGGTGTTACTCGCACTTGTAAGATGAAGTTGTAAGTTACGAGATCTGTGGGATAAGGAGGAGGTGTGAGTTGAAGAAGTTGTAATCCCTTAGAGGTGATAGTCGTAGGGGCTTTAGAGAGCTATGAGTTATGAGGTGTTTGGGGAGGAATGTGGTGGAAGGAAAGGGTTTTTTTTACTCTGTTTTGTGATTTGGAGTGTCGGGGCGCTGCTGAGGGTGTTCCGGGAGAGTGAGTTGTGTGTGCCAGGAGGACTGTGTCAGCAAGGTGGTCTGAATGTATGGAGTGAGGAAAGGAAAGGTTTTAGGAAGTGAATATAACGAGCAATATAACCCTAGATCGTCCTGTGCTGAGTGTCGTTTTAACTTTCTCCATTTTCTCTCTCTCTCTCTCTCTCTCTCTCTCTCTCTCTCTCTCTCTCTCTCTCTCTCTCTCTCTCTCTCTCTCTCTCTCTCTCTCTCTCTCTCTCTCTCTCTCTCTCTCTCTCTCTCTCTCTCTCTCTCTTTTACCAGTCTATAAAAATCTTTTTACTTTTTATACATATTCATATATATTCACACATTTATGGAACCAAGTTTTTTTTGTGCACACGACAGCTAAAAAGCAGAATATATTTCCATCGTGATTCCTTGATTCTAAGCACAAAAAAAGAAGAATAAAAATGGAAATGCTCTATTCCAGAACCTCCCAGTGGAGAGTAACCTTGGAGGCGGCACAGCGGGGTAACGTTATAAAGGTGCCCCAAATCACGTTATGGCGAGAGACGTGAAGGGAGGAACTCTTTAGTAAAATTGTATATTCCCTAATTATTCACGTATTTTGAGCACACGAAGAGGATCAACGGAGTTACGTCGTATCCATTAAATTAGCCGCCCATTTTTTTTTTAAAAGTGTTTATGGTAAGAGAAAGCGCTTCTTACCTCTCTGAATATTTAAGTATTTTTTTAAAATTAGACCGTGGGGAGAAAAATGAGAATGAGGTGAGATGCCGCGAGGCAAATTTTGGCTTCATTCAATATATTTTCTATTTGAATTCCAATTCAGCATAAGGTTCAAAGCTTTCCAGGAGAGGCAAATTTCGGAATTGATAAGATTTTTTTCTAGATGTGGTCATTTCTGAGAATTTCTTCCTAAATTCAAATTTCTTGGAAATTTAAAATGCTTAAAAAGTTAAACGATCACCATTAATTTTGATGAGAGAAATTAATGGATTAAATGACCTTATATTACTGCATAATGATCATGAACCTAATATTACAAACAATAGAAGCTGATGAATAAGACGGCAGGTGATACACTCGTGGTTACGTGATGAGGTGCACGGGTGCCCTGATCAAGTCCCGCTGCTGCCGAGTACTGCAAAACAAGTATCAGGTTTTCCCTACAGACAAGTGGAACACTGGGATGACATAGACCTTCGGAGTTACTATATGGCTGCAATCACTTACACCGACCAGGCAAACGAGCAGCCTAACAACCTTTACACTGTTTGATTTGAATTTTACACTAAGACATCGCGTGCTGCAGCATAATACAGTACAGTAATATTTGTTTTACACGAATGATAACTAGATGTGCTTCAAACTAATCCTTTTAAAGCAAAGGATATGATTGTGAAATTGTTGCTTTTTACACCTGTTCGTATCACAAGACAAGTTTCAAATCATATGTTTTAAAAGCACTTCATCTTCATCACATAATTCACGATATTTAAACTCATTCATATCAAATTCAGAGAAAAATCTACTGTTTTCGCTGACCACTTTCCTTTCTTAGCTTTCTTTTTGATGTGAAAGGTCAGCTACACCTGGGTCTCAAATTTCACTTCAGTAAATCAATAAATCGATAACTGATATATCGCCTCAGTGGTAAAACATAATGTTATTTTTCCTCGGGGATACACTTCGTTCTTCCTTCAGCATCTCATCATTCTACCATCACCTTCTTCTTCCTCCACTCTTTCCCTCCTAATTAGCTTACGCAATGCCACTTTAATTCACTATCTTTTCCTCGTTACCCCTTGCCCTGCTCTCGCCTATTTTCCTCCTCGTTCACACTTCCTTTCACTTTGCCCTCCTTTCCCTCCACTCATCCTGCCCTTCTCTGTGCCACCCTTCCACCACGTCCTTCACTCTCCCCTTCCCTCTCCACCCATTCCGCCCCTTGAATGTGCTTCTCCCTTATTGCTGGAGGCACCACCAACCACACCGTTATAAGGAAGCTGAGAAAACCACCTGATAACGGTTTAGTCTAAGTATATAGCTAGCCTGGCGTCCCTCAGTCTCTTCTATGCTTTATAAAGGACAATATTTCCCATAAGACCTTTAGACTTTTGCTCACAATTCTACCAAGCTCTTGTACATCTTAAGGAGTAATGAAATCTATTCCTCAGAGTCTTTCAACCATCTCCTTCATAGCCACTAAATCTAAAATCCAACACTAATCTTTGGAAAATGTGGACTCTCTCTCTCTCTCTCTCTCTCTCTCTCTCTCTCTCTCTCTCTCTCTCTCTCTCTCTCTCTCTCTCTCTCTCTCTCTCTCTCTCTCTCTCTCTCTCTCTCTCTCTCTCTCTCGCTCTCTCTCTCTCTCACTCTTTCTCTTTTCTCTCTCTCTCCTCATAACAGTCAGGTGTCACAACAATCTTTTAATACACATCAAACAGCGGACTGAATAAAACAATACCATATCTCTTCTACAGAAAATATAAGTTAAAACAGAATAACAAACACAACAAACTGTAATCAAGGTGACACTGTTCTGAGTCTGATCGCCAGGTGTCTGTTAACCTCAGTGGAGAGAGAGAGAGAGAGAGAGAGAGAGAGAGAGAGAGAGAGAGAGAGAGAGAGAGAGAGAGAGAGAGAGAGAGAGAGAGAGAGAGACAGAGAGAGAGTACATATTTCCTTTGTCATAATACTCAAACAAAACTTCATCTCCACATATATCACATTCTCGCCATTGTTTTCTCAATATACAAGACAAATGGTAATGTGTTTAAAAAGAAAAGAAAAAAACACACTCGCAGCGAACAGTGTCTTCAGGATAACGTTCTCCACAAGATGCCACACCATTCATTATTCAGTACTTTCGTTTCAATGGCCTACGCATATATAAATAACACCAGAAAACGTTAGAAATGCTTTTTAATTTCTCTCATTCTCGAGAAAATTTGGTATATCATACATCTAGAAACAGACATATAGGCAGAAAGGCAAATGTGGATACTTATTCTTATTATCATTATCATCATTTTTTGTTATTATATCATTATCACCCTTATCATCATCATAGTTATTATCGTTATAGTTTCTAATAATAATAATCATCCTGCATGTTTGAGCTCTCGTCGTAGTGTATTCCTTATATATTACTAACCGATCATATCCTTGAACAACGAGCAAAATAAAAGTTTCACTACCATCCCTTCCTGCCTTCAACCTCTCTGTCTACTTTACTAATCACTGGATTCCTACACTTCACCCTGCGTCCTGTATCCCAAGCGTCCCCTTCATCCCACCCTATTCTAGGTTCTAACACTATTCTATTGTCTGCTCACTCACCCTTTCACCCGCTACGCTCACCCTGCAACTGGCCTCGCTATTCCCTTCCCTTCACCCATTGGCAACCCCGATCCTCAACTCCCCACCCCGCCCACCCCGCCCACCCTCACCAATTAACAGACGCTCATGGCCAGTTTGTGTCCGTCTCTCCCCATTCTCCAGTGAGCTACTCCAGCACTATAATAGCGGTCTATTTTCTCCTCCAATTTTACTCACAGGCAGACCAAAAAAGTAAAGGAAGAGAATAAAAGTAGCGATACTGCCATTATTCCCAACTCCCTCGCGTTATTTTCTTTATTTTTTTTTTGACCTTGCCAACGAGAAAGTGTATATTCCATTGCATCCGAATATATTAAACAGAACGCTTGTACGCTCCCCCACCATAATTACTGCTGATAATGCTTCAGCAACTATTGATACTATTACTGTTTGTATTACTATATACATCACAAATATTTCAACATTACTTTTTATGTTCGTTGTTAATATGAAAACCTCCATGTATATTTATGCTACTACCACCACCACCACCACCACTCCATTATCAATACTACTCCCAATACATGCACAACGAACACCATCACCACCATCCATCAATATACTGGGAAACAGAATAACAATGATAATAATAATTGGATTCATCAGCAGCATCAGGGACACAAAGATTTATGGACAAAGCTTCAAAAGAGGGAAAGAGACGGAAAAAAAACCTTTCGAATCCCACATCTTGAGAGAACGAAACAACTTTCTCCCATTCCCATTTCTCTTCTTGCCATTGTTCTCTCTCTCGTTCTCTATTTCTCTCCCTCTCACTCTCTCTTGTGTACGTAATTTCCGAGAAAAAATGAACTTAATTATACTTAATTCCGTTAATTCTCTAACTTTCCCCTTCACCCTAAGTTATTACCGGCTTCTTGATTTTATGCTTGTCTTCCTCCTTTTCCTTACCATGTCACTTATTTGTATTTCACCTCCATCTTATTCCCTTCCTCGTGGACGTGATATCATGGTGTCCCTTCCCTCCTTCCTTCATGTATTCACTTGCCTTTCCTTCTTATTCATTCCTACTCTTTTAACTTGACTAATAGAAACGTTCAGCGCGGCAACAAATTAACATTCGTCTGCCCTGCACGACTCTCGCAGTGTAATTCTTTTTTTCTCTTCACTTCTCTTCATTTAAACGTTCTGAAGTGTGTCTCAGTACGACTCACGAACACACACACACGCACGGTTGAGTGACTGACTGACTGACTGACTGACTGACTGACTGACTGATTCCTCCTCCTCCTCCTCCTCCTCCTCCTCCTCCTCCTCCTCCTCCTCCTCCTCCTCCTCCTCCTCCTCCTCCTCTTCCTCTTCCTCTTCCTCTTCCTCTTCCTCTTCCTCCTCCTCCTCCTCCTCCTCATCCTCCTCCTCCTCCTCCTCCTACTCTTCTTCTTCGTACTCCTCGTTCTCTTTCTCGTCGTCCTCCATCTTTTCCTCCTCCTCCTCTTCCTCCAGCATCAACAAGCCCATCTTGGAGGTGGGAAAGAGAAGGAGGAGGAGGAAGAAGAGGAGGAGGAGTGTTTTCCTCTCCACATAATTTAATGCGTAAATATTATGCATGAAAAAGATGGCTGAGCGTCCCATGCTTAAGACGACTTTATTAAGCAAGACAGTTTTTTTTTTCTTCGAAGCAAATATAACAAAAAGAAAAAAAGACACAACGTTGCAGCTTCATTTACTCATTCCTACTCTCATTCTTTAAAATTTAGCTCCCAATGAGTCACGTTAAGAAGTAAAAAGAAAAAAATGAGACGGCAAATTGTGTTGGAAGTCTTTGGTTGCCCGTTAATATTTCAGTAGTGTGGTGGAGATGCAGGCTGTGGTGTGCTCTAATGAAT
>JAXIVD010001703.1:45000-50000 GCA_036785275.1 Cancer borealis
GAGCAGAAACAACGGGAGGAGGAATACATAAGAAAAACATTTACTTTTATATCTACAAGTGCAGCAAGATCATCTACAATGTGGGAAGGGAATGCAAACCGACGCAAGAACATTGGAACTGCAAACAATGTAGAGTTTGCTGGTTCACAACGAGATTACTAGTGTTTATAGTCTACAGTACCTTCAGTTTTCACTTTAATAGGAAGAAAGTAGTTTTAGAAAAGTATTACGATGCTTCCTGCACACTTTCGTCTCCAGCAGAGTACTGGCAGTAATGGAGGAAAAAAATAAATTGCTAATGAAAAGAAATATCAACATTTGTAAAGGACAAAACGTAATTTCCTACACTACGTACATACATAGTGACGCAGTGTAGTACGGTTAGGGTTACTTTCTTTTCCCTTAGAAGCCTAGAGGGAAAGATGCGTGGGACTTGATATGAATGTGTATATGTAAATACCTTTCCTTGGCTTGGGGATGTCAGTCTGATCTATAGATAGATATATAGACATACCCGGTGGAAAGCATAAAACATAAGCCACACAAGGCAACAATAATGGAAGAATATTAAATAATTTTAACGCTCCGCTGTACTGAACAATTTTTGCTTTGAAATATTTATGACAAGGATTATTACATTAATTACGATATAAAAGACAATGAGAAAAAAATACCATGAAACACGAGGAGGAAAAGGTGGGCGAGGAGGAAGATGACAAAGAGCAGGAAGAGGAGGGGCAGGAGGTGGATAACAGTAGTAAAACATTATTACTATGCATAACCAAAATAATGACGATTAATAACAAACAAAATCACGAAGGAGAACAGATGTGCAAAGAAACATGAAAGGAATTTAAGGAGAAAAACCAAAAACCATAAAACTCAATGAAAATAACATGAATATAAAATAAAATTAAATAAATAAAGCCAGACCAGAAGGAAAATGAAGGATGGGTCTGGGGAGGAATGTGAGAGGGGAAAGGATAAGAGAAGGGACGCCTGGGGGATGAGGGTTAAGACAAGATGGACGGGTTGGGACGAGGCAGAGAGGCACAGACCACGGAAAGAACCCCAACGAAAATATCCAAAAAACAGATCAAAAACATTTCAGAACATAAGTTATTTGTTCACCTGTCTTGAAATAAAAAAAAGTAGTAAGTAGCATTCAGAAACAAAGATGTAAGTAAGTACGTGGTGCCTCGATGCTTCCTAACACATAACTAAGACTACAGTAATGATTTTATAAGGAATCTAACACACATATGAATTGACTCTCTTTCTCTTTATCTATCTATCTATCTTCCTTTCTCTCTCTATGAAATCAAATGTCTACCACTACCTCAAGAACCTCCCTAACCTCACTCTCCCTAACACTGTATCCATCACTGTCGAGTTTTATCTAAGAATTTTTCAGTCTCATCTCTTCCTGTGTTCCCTCTGCGTGCTGTCTCATGGGTCCAGCCAGTCATCTTTTTTGCTCAATACGTTAACCTGTTTGTTCTTGCAATATGTCCTGCCTATCTTAATTTTTCTTACTTTATTATATGTTTGAAACTATTTGCCCCTTTATTTTCCTCCATGATTGCCTTTTCCTATTTTTTTCCCCAGAAACATTAACGAGTTTTTCAAATGTGCGTGCATGTAATCACAGTGAAAATACGAGTGAATTATGAGAAGTGATGTAATATAAATGGTGTGAATGTTATGGTGGTTCTCTGCAAGATCATACTGAGGAGCGAAGACGAAGAAAGGTTTGGTGGCTTTAAAAAGGGTTAAATTAAGAGTGGCTGAGGTAATGCAGCCATTATCATAAAGGATGAGGTGTGAGGAGGGTGAGAGGTGAACAAAGTAAAGTCAAGGTTGATATGGATGTGAACAGAAATAAGCAGAGATAGATGAGAGCAAGTAATTGTGAGGGAAGAAGGAAAGAAAGTGTGTGAGAATTGCTAGGGGAATGTTTAAGATATAGGAGAGAGAGAGAGAGAGAGAGAGAGAGAGAGAGAGAGAGAGAGAGAGAGAGAGAGAGAGAGCGAGAGAGCGAGAAAGAGAGAAAGAGAGAGAGAGAGCGAGCGAGAGCGAGAGCGAGAGCGAGAGAGAGAGAGAGAGAGAGAGAGAGAGAGAGAGAGAGAGAGAGAGAGAGAGAGAGAGAGAGAGAGAGAGAATTTTAACTTTAAAAGGTAAATACAAGAATGAAATAACTGATAGAAACAGACGGTGGAGAAAATTAAGTCATAGGAAACACATAATTCCGTAGAAGGAACATTAAGTTTCTACAATACATGAGGGTGAGTGAAAATAGTAGGCGCAGAGAGACGAACTAATATGGAATTACTAACCATTTCGTAACCATGATGGTGGAAAATTGTACGTACATGCCTTAAAATTGTACGTACATGCCTTAAAATTGTACGTACATGCCTTAAAATTGTACGTACATGCCTTAAAATTGTACATACATGCCTTAAAATTGTACGTACATGCTTTGGGTGAGAGATCCAGACAATAAAAAAAGATATACATGCGAAATAAATAAATAAATAAATAGTTTAAAGTGAGGGGGGTGAGGGTGATTGAGGGGCTGCAAAGACACTAAAAATAGGACTTACGAGCTCCAGTTGTTACTATTCAATGTACTGTAATGTAGTATATGTTTGGGGCTGAGTGAGTTAAAATAATGTGGTTTGTATGACGCGCTGCTGATACCCTGGATTATACATGAAATAAAACAGCAGGGATAGGGTAGTGTGCGTGTGCGTGTGCGTGCGTGCGTGCGTGCGTGTGTGTGTGTGTGTGTGTGTGTGTGTGTGTGTGTGTGTGCGTGTGTGTGTGTGTGTGTGTGTGTGCGTGTGTGTGTGTGTGTGTGTGTGTGTGTGTGTGTGTGTATCGCCTATCACTCTTACAACAATTATTCATGCAATCACCATCACCATCACCATTACCACCCAGTATACACTATCAATCCATAACCTACGATATCTCCCTTATCACTTCCGTCACCATTCATCACCTCATCACCATCTATCATTCCTTGTCAGAAAAAAAATGAATGAAAAAAAAACTAACGAAAAAGATAAAAATTTCTTTCGAGATATGAAAACATTTAGAAAAATATACAGCGATAACTGATCCTTTTTGTTAAGGAACTAAAGATATCCTTGAAATGTATTTGTATGAAGTTATTGATTGTAGGGATGAAGCTGTGGAATGTTTTGTTGGAATGATTGTTGTGGTGAGTTCTACGTTCACTTCAAATATCGTGTTCTGTTCTCACTGGTAAATGTCAGTAGGTGACACTAAAGACAGATGAAGGTAGAGTGTGCGCTCTTAAAGTTGTGAACCAGGGAAAGGGACCAGCAGGATGGGATCTATCTATCTATTTAATCTATTTAGCAATATATCTAAGTGTCTGTCCATCAATTAATTAATTCATTCATTAATTCATCCATTCATTCATCCATCCATTCATCCATCCATCCATTTGATGAAAACTAGAAATTCAGATTCGTCGCAAATGAGCATTCTAATAAAAAAAAAATTAAATAAAGAAATTTGAGATGTAATGAAAGGTTCTACTTTCTAAGGTTTTTGAAAAGGTTCCATTCTTCCTTTGAGCTGGTTGGCTGAGGTGTAATTACGTCTGCCCCTTATATTACCCTTCACCACTAGCTGTGTGCTCAGTCATAACAGCATAGTGTGACGAACATCAGTAATGTCTATTGTAGTTGGAGGTGCAATAATCATCCGCTCAATAACAGAATATCCATCTTTATGAAATCAGCTGATGATTGCAAACACCACATCAACACCCACACCTCACCCCCTACATACACCCAATGATTATAATACATTACCATATCTACTAATGTGGTTCTATAGCGTGAAGGGACAACGTAGTGTTCAGATCTGATTTGCTACCATTGTTTGGTTATCAGCACCATGCAGAGACAGCTTATTATAATGATCAATTGTTAGACCTTAACTCTCAGCCACGTCAACCCTTTACTGGACACCTGCATACAACAGTGCGAGTGAGCATTACTTTTCAGTATATTTTGACGTTGCATAGGTTCTGAGAGTTGGAAATGGCAATGTTAAATAGCGAAATAAGTTACGATTGAAATTTACACCCTCCATTAAAAGAAAATAAATAAAAAAACACTCAGTGAAAATTGGTCCACAGCATATATGACATTATCTTAGAATCTGATTTTACTTTACTCACCATTACTTTTATGACTAAATGAATGTAAATTAGCATTTTTTTTATATTTGAGATTTCTGAAAACTCAAATTTTTTGCAATTTTTTTTTTTACTGTTTAGTCTCATGGCTTCTAGTAGAATTATATACTGGTAATTCACTGATCAGAGGCGTATATATTACACAAGTGCAGTGGTGACATCTAGTGAGCAGCACACTACTAAATTTTTTTCTATTCAAGATTTGTTATATGCAGGCTTATAAGGCAATACAGAAGGAAATGCAAAACAGAAATCAAGTTATACCGATTCGTGTTTGGTCTGCCAACATATTCTAGTGATTTAAAATTATTTATAATGACTTTTAATTATTCAGGAGCGGACCCTTTATTTGAAATATGCTCGTGTTGTTTGCAGACAAAATTAAATGTAGTTAAAAATCACACGTTAGCAACTGGCACCGATAACTCACAAATACATGATGAACAAATAAATTCATAAATAAAAAGTTTAGCTATATAGATAAATGAATGGACAGATATGAACAAAATCGATTGGCATAAAATGTTATCCAAATTACGTAATATATATTTTTGCAATTTATTTATTTCTGAACAAATTGCAAAGTTCTGATTAGCAAAACTTCAGTGTATGCATAATTAACTTACTTATATACAACAAAAAACTGCGATATTGGTAATCATAATTCGTTCCCTATATAAGAAAACCAAAATAAGAATAAATAAACTACTGAGAATAATCATTTACATAAATACAATAATTTAGACCTAGCGGAGGTTGG
>JAXIVD010001703.1:57500-60000 GCA_036785275.1 Cancer borealis
GAGTAATCAAAGTTACTCCTTAGCTGATCTTCCCGTCGTATTCCTTTGTTTGTTTTTATACACGCACAACCAAATCTAATTTCTATACATTTCTTAGTAATTGTATGGAATTAGAAAAATATATGGATTACATCGATGAAAATCAGAACGATTAGATCGGTAAATGGAAGGCTGGTGAGAGGTTTAGGTGGTAGAGCTTCAAACCTGGCGTGTGTTATCAATAATCAATTTGTAAAACGGTAGTGAAAACTTTGTTAATTTCATGATGTCTTCCAAAATCTTATCTAATCCATTTTGCAGACATTTACTGTTGTTAGGCTCATGGATGATATTCTGCTCAACGTACAAGCTGCATGCACTCAGTACGTCATGAATCTCACAGAACGGGACATAATTCATGCACTCATGCATATTCTGTCATTTCATATCATCTTGTTTCTTTTATCGTATGGTCAGAGCATCATGAAAAAAAATGAGTTCGGGGCATTTACAGAATCTAAGCTTTTTTCAAATTTTTCCTCGTTGAAAGTGACGTAAACAGACACTTTCACAGCCAATGGATTATCATCACCATCTTCAAGTAAACATTTTCTGATGTAATGCATTTCCGAATATCTACAAAAGTAAAAATTAAGTAATTCCTTCCTTTTCAACGTACTCTCTCACTAAGATTAGCCTTCACGCTACTTATATTCCTTCATCACTTTTACATCACTTACATTCTGGGACTCTTTGCGTCATCACAAGCTTGCGTCATTACAAGCTTGCGTCATTACCCTCGGACCCTCTCCTTCCTCAAATAAGGTTTTCTGCTCAATTAGCTCCCATATTTACTAGTTACCTTTTAAGGGGGAAAAATCTTACACATTTTTCATATAAGTTTTTGTTTGTTCAACGGCACGTAATATGTCCAATGCATTCTTCATATTTCCTGCATTATTTATCTATTTTCTAATTATCATCCTTCTCATCCGCCAACGCTCATAGTATTCATTCAACTTGCAGGCAAACACACTGTCAAGTTGGAATAAGTTTACCGCCCTGCATACTGCCTCTCATCAAACTACTGCTAAGGTTTTTCATTCAAATTGATGACTTACAAATATTAACATTCTTAAATCAACACTCACGTAATACAACACCAACACATTAATGGATCCAATGTCATTTCGGACTCGCATAGCTTACGGAAATGATTAATACCCAATTTTCTACAGTAATAGTCAACATAAAACTATACTAATCAATGTAAAACTTGCTTCGCCAATTGCTGTTCAACAAAGAAATGATGTCCAACTAGTTGACGAAAGTTGTGCAGCAAGTGAATGGTACGTGACGAGAGAGAAAGAGAGAAAGGTAGAGAAAGAGAGAGAAAGAGAGAGAAAGAGAGAGAAAAACGTAATTCATCGCTTACTTGTGCTGAAGCTCAGTCCAAAAACTGTCACTTGGTCTTCTGCAGAAAGTAAACAAAATAAGTAACAAAGAAAGATATACTACACAATTCAAATACTTATTATAACATCCTTTGACTAACGCTCATAATAGTTACACAATTAATAATAAAGTATTGCTAACTAGAAAATTGTACTAGATTGAAAGCAAGGCAAGTACAACACCAATCAAGATATTCACTTCTCATAGAACAAAAAAACAAAACAAAATAAGAAAATTCCACATCACATAGAGCAGCACATCACAGTTTTATTATGAACACGTTATCCGAACACAGCTGGATAACACTAGTAGTTTAAATAATAATGTTGTGGCCGCCGCTGGGAGATTAAATACACGAGCCCTTCACTCTGGCATTAGTGAACCCCACGGAAACTGTCTCTCACTGCGGCGTGGAGGGAGGGGGGAAGAGAGGGAATGAGAGAGAGAGAGAGAGAGAGAGAGAGAGAGAGAGAGAGAGAGAGAGAGAGAGAGAGAGAGAGAGAGAGAGAGAGAGAGAGAGAGAGAGAGAGAGAGAGAGAGAGAGAGAGAGAGAGAGAGAGAGAGAGAGAGAGTACATCTGCACGTATTCTTGTTTTTTGTACATCTTTCTGCATAATAGACATATTCCCTCTCTTCTCTCTCTCTCTCTCTCTCTCTCTCTCTCTCTCTCTCTCTCTCTCTCTCTCTCTCTCTCTCTCTCTCTCTCTCTTAGTCACAGCTAATGTAACAACGGAACAAGACACAACCAAGATCTGTCTTTCAAATGATAAACAACTTTCCCTTAATTCAGGATAAACGTGACTATTTGAGCCACAATTAATTCATAAACAGTTAGTTCATTATAAAACGAAATTGGTGCGATTTTTTTCTTCTTGTTACGTGCCGTGTCTATTTTAATTATCGTTGATTTAAAAGTAAAGATAAAAAAAACTTAAACATGTGTATTCTTTGATAGCTGTAGTAGTCAACAATCAATTTTGTTTGCCACATTTTTTTCCTGTAAATGAATAAGAATTACTAAGTCGCTGTGATTGCCTAGATAATTGTATTTTGAAGGTTGATTTTT
>JAXIVD010001703.1:65000-77468 GCA_036785275.1 Cancer borealis
CGTTCTGGCGCCACGGCCAATAGCATTCCGAGGCTGTCACTCAAACCATATTTGCCCTTCGCCTCTGGATTATTCCCTGTCAAGGCTCGACTGTTTTTGTAGGGAAATTGAATTTTTATTGAGTTTCGAGTCGGGAAGCAACACTTCCTCCACAGAACAATCAGGAAGAATTTTTTTCTTCGGATTGTTTTCTATAATTTCCTTAAAAAAGATATCCCTTGTGTTCTGGTGAATGTTCAATTACCAGTTAAAGATTCTGAAAACTGAAAAAAACCGCTTTAAAAACAGGATAGAACGCATCACCCCTCCATCAGCTATAATGTGTTCCAGCCTAATACCTGTAACCTTACCAACCATGCTGCCTTCCAACCACCAAACTGTTTCCTTAAAAACTATATCGTTATTACTCCTTCTTTCCAATAAAGGCCGTAATATGTTCACTTTCACATACAATAAACGTTTGGCAATTTGTTCATGAAATATCGGCAAAACTCGACACAAATCACCAAGGACTGGGCCAAAGTAAACCTGTGTGTATTATGCAAGTATTTAGTCGAGCCTAATAGTGTCGTGGAACTTGGATTATAACTCGCCGTCTGTTTTATGGTCACTAATGAACAACAACATCGTGTGACGGTTTAATTACACTCCATTTTCAGTTTAAGCTCTTAATTTACAAAGTTTCACCTCGGTCTTTCGAGTAAGTCTGACATGCAGCTTGTTTTAATCACCTCGGAATGAAAACAATGGAACAGTAAGATGATAGTCACAGTATGCATTGAATCACTCCAATAAACAAGCAACACAACGACAAAATGTTCCTGAAATACACAGCGTTCTCGGTGTTCCTTTCGTCGAGTTATTTCCACGAGATATTTTAGCAAAGTCTCACCCTAGGGCCGCAAGACTTACAGTGACGTTCCCCTAACCAATCCCCACTCCTACCGCGTATCCCCAGTAAATTAAGAGTCCTTGTCCCCATATAACTGTGGCGCCTTCCCTTTCCTCTCCTTATGACCTAGAATGATGTCCCCTTCCTCATCCTGTGACCAGCCGCGTCGCATCCCTGTCTCTTTGCGACCCGATGTGATGTTCCTTTCCTCTTCTTGTGATTCAGTGTGGCGTCCCTTTCCAGCCCTTATGACTAACTCAGCCGCTTCCCTCCCTCCTCGTGGCCTTGTGTGATGACCTCCTTCCCTTGTGAACCAGTGTGATGCCCTAACACCCTTCCCCTTTAACCCACCACGACGCCCTTCTTTCAGTGACCCAATGTGGCGCCCTCCCCTTGCTGGTGCAGTATGAAGTCTTTTCCTCCTCTTGTGATACATTGTTACATCGTTCACATCTTTAACATGCTGTAACACTTTCAATTATATAACGTAGGTATTACACTTTTTTCCCTGCGATGCTCTGCTGTCTGTAGCACGCATGGATGTCTGAGAGTCAGTGTGCAGAAGATATTTTGTGAGCACCGTTTCGCGAACTAAAATGCAAGTGAATCCAGCCAAGTTTCATCCCTCCATGTCTCTTTTTTTTTGGCCCAAGGGTCAGGCATTGTTTGGTGGGGACCCTTCCCTCAACACACCGCCCGCAAGCCTCTTTCTATCCAGCCCAACCCAGTTTTCACCCTCGACGTCCATTCCCCCTCTCCAGCACCATTCTGTATCCTCCCCATCATTCGCCCTTCTCCCTTGTACATTCATCACCCCATCCTTCGTCTGTCTTTCTGTCTGTCCGCCTGTCATTTTGCCCGTTTTTATGTCTATCGGTCTGTCTTTCTTTTCCGTTTTTGTTTGTGTTTGTCTTGTTTGTTTGTTTGTCCTTTTTTTCGTAAGTTGCCATCTTTTCTTTTTTTAATTTAGTCTGGTCTTTCCTTTTCTGATTCGCTATATATTTTTTTTTATAGCAAAATGGGACTTGTTCAATCTTAGTCGATGGGATCATACTTTATTTAGGCAGCATTTATACTTGACAAAAGTATTACTTTACAGATATTGGAATAAAATACTTGACACAAATCAAGAAGACTGAAGGTTATCGCGAGGATAATATATATATATAAGTAAAAAAAAAAAAAAAAAAAAAGTAATCCCTCATTTTTAACTAGTTAATGACTAGCTTAAAAAGGTAAACGAGGAAGACTGACATAAATCTTCAGCAATAAAACGGCAACAAATAAAAGCATAAATACATGCGGCTCCCTAATAAATACAAAAGATAGTTCCATAAAGACAAAGTCGTTGAAATCTTGTGCTCATCATATCACAACAAAATATAGAGAGACTTGGTCGCCTCACCGTCTCTCAAGGATAACTTGGAAGGCTTTGTCACTGTAGGACTATAATAAATATTCTTCGAGGACTGGTTATCTGCTGTCAAGGGACATACTATACTGACCATTATAGTTAATGAAACGAAGATTGAATGATGATGGAGTCTTGAATCACCTACTGATCCCAGCCACCTTCACCTTATCATACCCAAGTGCGTAGGTGAGCTTAAATGCCGTAAATGTTTAAGAAGCTTAGATTATTATATAGTCCAACACTCGTGCAAGGTAACGTTACTTCCCTGGTGGTCGTCGTTGCCATCACCAGGAACCTTCACGCCCACCATTCATCACAGCACTTTACAACACCACAGCCACTAATGCCACCAACCCACCAGTACAGCACCACAAAAGCGCTACCTTTACCTGGACAAGCACCGCGACCACCGCCATCCCGGGAACCCATTATCATTAGCACCACCACCATCACTAACTCCACTGCCAGCATATTTCAGGTATTTTCTCCTGCCACGATAAATGGCTTGAGATTTAACAGAAGCCGAACCAAATACGAGGTTCGCTCTAGGTTCCAAATAACCCCCATTTGAATTTACGGAAGTTTTATTTTCAGCTGTAATGTTTTCGTACAGCAAGGAAGGATAAAAGGCAATTTCAATTAACTCTGAATATTTTGTCAGAACGGATAATTTCCGTATTTTCTCAGTGTTTCAATATCTTATTCTTCAGATTTTGATTCCTGATCCCTACAGGGAGCAATTAATTTATTCAGTAAGGAAAAATATATAGCTTCATGGTGTGTGTGTGTGTGTGTGTGTGTGTGTGTGTGTGTGTGTGTGTGTGTGTGTGTGTGTGTGTGTGTGTGTGTGTGTGTGTGTGTGTGTGTGTGTTTGCACCCGTGCGTGTGTGTCTGTGTGTGTGTGTGTGTGTGTGTGTGTGTGTGTGTGTGTGTGTGTGTGTGTGTGTGTGTGTGTGTGTGTGTGTGTGTGTGTTTGCACCCGCAAGTGTGTGTTTGTGTGTGTTTGTGTTTCGTGTGTAAAAAATTCCAATTAAATGGTATAGTGGAAGGAACGATGTGGAAATCAAAATTAAACGTACACTCGCATCAGTTTTTCTCCTTTTCTTTACATAACGTAAATGTTTCCATCACACTATATCATACATTTCCTTCTCATTATAACTTGTTCTTATTTCCCACATCTACATTTATCTCATAGCTTCCTCAGAGTAAATACATTTTTTATCAGCTCATTTTTGTTTTTAATTTAGAGGCTTAAAGACAGATTAATACACCGACTTATTTACCCTTACAGTTGTCTTCTCTTCTTTTCTGTTCTTTGTTACTTATAACATGCAGGTTATTACTTCAGTTTCTTCCCCAAAACTAAGTCATATCAACGCAATAACTCCCATTAGTTTAAACAGAACAATTTCCAGCTTAACTTTAATAGTCCTTTTTAATCACCTATTCTCGGTTATCCCTTATTAAGAACAAAAATCTATTAGGAAGAGGAAATTAGGTGGAAGTCAGCCACATCATCCACACATGTCGTCCCAACCCCCGCCACAGCTGTCCTCACATCATTCATTTCAATCATCATCAACACAATTCTGCATCATTAAGGTTCATTTTTCATATCGTCAGCCCTTAATTGATAACTGATGGAATGTATAAATTTCCGGTCCACAGTTTGTTTAATTTTCCGGTGGTTGTATTTACATTTGAAGCTTTAATGATATTCAAGCTTAATTTTTGTTTGGGTTGCATGGTATATTTATTCATTTATATCGAGTTTCCTATTGCGTTCAGTTCCATTACTAGCATCATGTATTTATCCAGAAATCCATGCATGACTTCCTCTGGTATATGACACCTGTACTATATATATATACAGGAAATAGTAGCATTGAATTTTCGGCCTTGTGAGAAATTGAAAACCTAACCTAAGCAAAGCTAACCTAAATAAACCCAACCCAACCTAACCTAGACTAAACTAACCTAACCTAACATAACATGACACACCCAAACTGAATTGAGAATACAAAATAAATCATAAATGACTGAAAAAGGCTAAGACTACAAAATACATGAACAGGAAATAAATAAATAAATAAAAAATACAGTGCGAGCGAATACAAAACCCAGCAAAAATATAACCACATCCACAACCAAGAGGAATACCACCTGCACGCACTAGTAACTTTTAACATATGAGAAATCTTGGAAATTTCCGCTACCTATCTCTTCCTTTCCTTCTCTTGCTCAGGAAATTCCTAAGCTATCACGATTCCTTACCGTATTTTAATATTCTATCTTTTATATTACATTCCGCTCTCATCCCTGTTGACCTACTATTTTACATATATACATACATATATACGTATAAATATAAACACATACATACATACATACATACACTCTCTTCCACCATCTTTTCATTTCATCTGCATGCCTTTGTCTCGTCTTCGTTTCGGTTTCAGTGCATCGAGAACGTCCTAACTAGTTGAAATTTTTTGCGCGCCTCTGACTTTTCTCATTTTATTAACTTTCCAAAGCTTCCCTCGACTTGCCAACTCGAAAGGAGTAAGAAAAAAAGAAGAAAACAAGAAAAAAGTTGTCTCATTCCTCTTGAGTCAACATCTCCCTTGGTCAATATACTGGATGGCATTTTAACATGTCTGGATGTACAATGTTATGACTTGGTTACCACATGTCTAGTACTCTCTCTCTCTCTCTCTCTCTCTCTCTCTCTCTCTCTCTCTCTCTCTCTCTCTCTCTCTCTCTCTCTCTCTCTCTCTCTCTCTCTCTCTCTCTCTCTCTCTCCTATCCACTTTGCCAGAACACCCAATTTTGTCATTTTTCTTATTCATGGTGAAAATACTGAAATATTGAAGCAGCTAATGTACATCCATCTCACGCAGGTCATTCATTTCAGTCTCGTTCATTGTTTTAGGCAGGAGTACAGTAATGAGAGAGAGAGAGAGAGAGAGAGAGAGAGAGAGAGAGAGAGAGAGAGAGAGAGAGAGAGAGAGAGAGAGAGAGAGAGAGAGAGAGAGATAGAGAGAAAGAGAGAGATGGTTGAGGTCAAAGGTTCAGTGGAGGTGAAACTGCGGTGGAAACTGTAGGGAATATGTAACTTCATTGAGGTTGCCTTGGAAAGAAAAACCCAAACTTTTAATGGAAGATAGGTCGAGAACGTTTCATCAATTAATTATGTTTAATTAGACGGCAGCAGGAAAGCAGCAGGATGATGCCTCAGTACTGTACCCTCAGCAACAGAAACTCAGTCTACAAATGTATCGTGTGTATGGTTTAATTCATAGTTAAGTTTTTTGTCTTGAGGTTTAAGTGTATGTACTTCCTCTAATCATGTTTTTTCAGCTAATTATAAAAAATAAAACTATACTGGTTAACCTAGCACCCTAGATATAAATATTTTGCTTCTCAGTAAACTATATCAAAATAACTGCTGGTTAACCTAGCACCATAAATATAAATAGTTTGTTTACGATGAAGTCTACAGTCCAAGTTTGTGAGAAAGTCGATACTACTACTCTTCCATAACGTAAGTTGAGGCCACATGTCCACTCTAGCTAATGAGAAATAAATAAAAGAACCATATTTGACTCCTTATCTACGGAATTCTTTTTATGGTAAAACATCTACTCCTTAAAAAAACTTGCAATATGATATTTGTGTCAATTTCACGATATGTTTAATAAAAGACTCTCTAGTAAAAATCGCTAAGAGAAAATCAAATATATGTAAGCGAAGTTACACGATACTAACAACAAAAAAAAACAATTGTTCTATTTTTTATAACTATCATAACAAAAAATTTAACTTGATTTTGAAATCCAGCTCAGTGCGTCCAATAAATAACTACAAACTACACTTCAACTCCTATATGATCATTCACTTCCTTATGCAGTCGTGCATTAAGGTCGAAATCATCTCGCTTCATGTTTCGTGGTGTTCATGAAAAATAAAACAGAAAAGCTCATCAATTCAGCTTCAGCAAGCAAGTCCTTGTGTAAACTTTTCCACAAATCTAACACAATACAAATAGAGGATTTTTTTAATTCTAACATTGAAACGAATAACAATGTTTGGAGTAAGAGAAAGAGAGAGAGAAAGAGAGGTAGAGGGAAAAAACGAGAGAGAAAGAGAGAGGCAGGCAGGCAGGCAGGCAAATAGGAAGGTAGTGCTAGAAACAAAAAAGTGAAATGAGAAATTTTGCAAATACTTTGTATCGGGTTCAGACCCATTTTCTGATCCGCTCTTTTAGGAATTCAAATTAATTTCCCATTTTTGGGGAAAGTTTTAATATTTCTATGTAATATATTTTGTATTTATTTCTTGTTGAAAAGGTTATCTTGTTTCAGTCAAGCACCGGCTATATTCCAACATTTTCAAGGTCAAAATCCCTCCCAAGAATTATCGTTTAGTTGTTTCCGTATACAATAAATTTGATATTTTATTTTTTAATTTATCTATATACTATGGTTTTGATTTACTCTTCTTAGATATTTGTTTCATATTTACTGATATACCGATGTATTTATTTGATATTATATTTTTATATTAATGTCTTAGTGCCCATGTGGACACAAGTCTCTCAAGGCAACATTGAAATATAAAGGGAAAAAAGTTTACTGGATGACTGGTTTTCTCCCAAGGCTCCCCACAGCCACTTTGTAACCAATCCCACACGTTCACACACGTACACCAAGATCTCCCATAAATCTATAAGAATAATACGAAACATAAATAATGTTCACACGAGAAAGAAAAACGATGTCCTGAAAATATCGTCCACACTACTATTGTATACAACAATGATTCTCGCATCACACATTAGAATATGTGTCTGATATTCCAAAGCTGATTAAGCATTATAGAACGTTAGTATTAGATAAGTACTTTCAAATGTTACACTCGGAATAGGTAGACATGCATATTCCAGTCACCAACTCAACGTACAGGTGGCGTCCATCTTGGTGGCCCGCTACACAAACAAAATTCTTATGTAATACCACCATGTATCACTGGGAGTTCACTAGAATAAATATGGTTGGAACATTAGCTTCAAGTTCCACCGCAATATACATATTTTCACTTTCCATTCAGAAAATACCCTTATCTTCCTTTTCTTACATACTTCAGGCTTAGTGTTTCTCCTTTAGTCTGCTATGTTCAAAGGATCGTTGCTGTGCCCCACCCGAGTGTTATCACGGCGTACATCACACACACTACCTTTGACGGTGTGATCGCTGCCACCACATATAACAAGAATAAATAAAGAACAAGTCATGACCTTCCACTGAGGCGCGCCAGTCAAGGTTAAAGTGTTCACAGCTCAGGATCAGTCTTGGACGAGAGAACATGTGTTTCCTTCACCTTCAATGTCTTTAGTATACAGATAACACAAATGTGAAATGAACCATTGGACCCAAGCTGAATGTTTATTTTTCATTATTTTTTAACGTTTTCCAAAAAGGTTGACGGGTATGATAAATAATATGCTATACTATGCTATGCTATGTGACAAGGGTTCTTTCGCGGCAGTTATGTTTATCCTTACAATCGAGACCAATGACACGTTGTGGAACCATTATACAAGTTCCAGCGGATATAAAGAACATATTAAAGAAAAACTGTGAGTGAAGACTAGCATTGCTCCTTCTTTCATCATTGATTCGGATTATATTCCTTCTCTCTTATTTTCATGCACTTTTTTTTTATAGAAAGTTTATGGTCTTACCTATTCTACGCCTCCTTCTCCTCTTCTTCTTGCTCCTCCTCCTCCAATTCCTCATTTTCCTCTTCCTCTTCCTTTTCCTCTTCCCCTTCGTCATCCTCTTCCTGCTCCTCCTCCATTCACTTCCTTTCGCTTCCTCCTTCACCTTTCTCTTCCTCATTTTCTTGGTATTGTTTCAGGTGTATCCATCTCCTTGAAATGCAAATTTTTTGAAGTCTGTGTTTGTCTTTTCAAATACAGTATTTTTCCATTCTTTCAAATTCCTTACTAATCAATGTTGGTTTTTTTATTCAAATTTCCTTGCGTTGTCGTCACCACAAATGTTTTTAATTTCTATTATTATTTTGGATATATTTTTTATTATCGGGTTCATCAGATTTGACTATTTCAACGTCCATACTTTTTTCAACTTTCTTTCTCTCTTTTTCAATATTTCATTCATCTTCAATTCTTCTTCCTTCATTTCTACCTTTCTTGATCCGCATCCTGCTCTGCACTCCCACTTTCTCTTCCCCAAACGGGTCGGAGATTGGAGGCAGCGGACGCGTCGAAAGCTTGCGAATAAATGAGTCTGGAAAGTACATCTTTAAGATTCTGATTCGGGGGGAGAGAGAGAGAGAGAGAGAGAGAGAGAGAGAGAGAGAGAGAGAGAGAGAGAGAGAGAGAGAGAGAGAGAGAGAGAGAGAGACTGTGCATATATATATATATATATATATATATATATATATATATATATATATATATATATAAAATAATACGCATTATTGTCACTCACAACCGATTTTATGATCCAGATTGTTTTACGATGTTAAAAAAGGTGATTATCGTACAATCACTTAAGATACAATCGTGTATCCCTAACAAAGCTGAGGCGCCGCTTTGAAATAAACACAACATTTCAAAGTGAATATTCAAATTGTGAAATGATAAGAATGCTCTATCACTAAAGGGATTATTTTTTTCTGAGACTGCAAAGTTAGTAAATTAATTAATGTGCCTAGATATTAATTCCAAGGATAATGTATTTCAGTGATAAAGAGTTGCATCTCTCTCTCTCTCTCTCTCTCTCTCTCTCTCTCTCTCTCTCTCTCTCTCTCTCTCTCTCTCTCTCTCTCTCTCTCTCTCTCTCTCTCTCTCTCTCTCTCTTCTCTCTCTCTCTCTGATACAAATAAAAGGTAGCTATCTTTTATGGAAGGAAGGTAAACAAAATGCAGATTCGCATTATACTATTTGCCGTAAAGTAAATAGAGAACTTAAAAAGAATATTCTTAATCTTACAAGAAAAAGGCAAATGCTGGTAAATAAAAAAAAAGTTTAGCTTCATTACGTATAGTTTTTTTTTCCACTTTTCACAAATTAATAAGATTGAAAGTTTTTAAGCAGTGGTGTGTGGTGGTGCTCAGGTCTAAACGCCTTACAAAAAATCTTGCTAAAGTAGAAATAACTGAAGAAAAAAAAAATTAATTGGACTCCTTTCTTGTACTACAAAAGTTGACAAAGACTATCAAATTTGAAAGATTTATTAATTACAGTCATATATAACAAACTGATTATTCTTTCTTTACTTCAACATTCAACCGTTCTTACTTATCACAGGATTCCTTTCATCTTCCATCAAATTTGAAAACATCGAACTTTCAATACTTTTTATCCCTTTAGAATTCAGTGGTATATGTTGTTATGCATGAACTTACCGTTTGGCAATGCAGCATCATAGAAACAAAACTACATGAACATTGTAGATTACCCAAAGTGGATCTCCATTTCACTACTTTCTACCTACTTTCTTTTACATTTCATACCTAATTTCTCATCTTTACCTTTTTCTTTTATTTCTCTCTTTCCTTGCTATTTTAATGTTCCCTTTCCAGATTCATGTAGATACAGCCGTAAAAACGTTATTTAGATCTTATTTTACCTGTGTCTACTTTACAAACATCAGTACCGGTGTGTGGTTGTGGTGGTCATGTGTCAGGTCATGGCAATGGTATTAACATTAAGCTTTACTTCCACATCCAGTTTACGTTATGTCCAAAGGCTTTGGTGTGCTCTGGATTCCCGTAAGTAGTGCAGACTAGTGTGTGTCTTTGCATAATCATGACATAGAATCACGACGATATAGAAGGTAAATACATAAGTAGCTTTGGTTTCTCATTGTGTTAATTTCATGGATAATATAAAACCTGTGTGTGTGTGTGTGTGTGTGTGTGTGTGTGTGTGTGTGTGTGTGTGTGTGTGTGTGCGTGTGTGTGTGTGTGTGTGTGTGTGTGTGTGTGTATGATAAACAAGAATGACTGTTCAAGAAGGCATTGGATCAGATTTCAAAACAATCTATCCTTTATATCTCTCGCTTAGTGATTCCAAAACCATATACTTCGCATTTTTAGGTAGCATGGCGTCAATGGAAGTGTTGTGGGAGGTGTGGGATTTATAAAGTATAACTATGTATATCTTAGTGCCTGGCTGGATCAATAAGCGGCTTCAATAACCGGGAGCAGTGAGCCGCGCATGGAAAAAAATATTGGTAACAAATAATCGAGCAGGGAGGACGTATTGAGCCCGTGGATGTAAATTAAAACAATGTCTGACCTTTGCAGTTATTATCACTACCACTACCACTGTTTTTCACCACCACTGCAACCTTCCTCACCCTACCATACCAATCAATGCCACCATTGCTGACGCTCCCACTTCCACTTCCACCACCACATTCATTACTACCACCACCACCACCACCACCTCGTCTCGCCTCCCTCCGTCGTCCCAACACCACGAAAAACACCCCCAAAAAAGATACCATAACACCCCCGCGCCTCGTGTGCCGCTCACCTGAGGCTTCTATAATAAAATGTTTTTTCTAACATTAGAAATAACAAAATATGTTTTCAAGCTTTTCGTTGAAATACAAAATGTGATATACTCCGGTTTTGCACGTCTTACCACTTCTTTTTGAGCTTAAAAGACACACACGGCTTTACAAAATTAACACCCTCGGCATTTGGAGTGACTGAGGAGCGTCTGGCCAATGGGTGCACTTCCAGGCTGCATTTGTGTTGCTCGGGAAAGCACACCAGCTCGCCCACTTCGCCTGCAGGGACACTTCAGTCCTTCCCGAGATCCTCGCGAGTGTCGACCTCCAGTTGCTGCTTTTCCTCTCCCTCGCACTCTTACCCTGCAGCACTCAGGTGGTGGTGGCAAGATACACAATGTCCCTCGGTCCTTCAAAAGCCGACGGCTCCAGGGCACCGCTGCATGCCACCCAAGCCTTCTGTGAGGTGGCGAGGAGCCTAAGACTCTCTGGACCAACAGCTGTGGGGCTTCTGCTGTACGACTTAAAGGAAGTATTAGAAGAAAGAGAGAGAGAGAAAAAAAAAAAAGATGTCTTGTACTTTACTCAACCAACACGTCCTCTCGTCGTTCATCTTTCCAGATGTATCTTAACACCCTGTTGCTGATTACCTTTCTATTTTCACCGTTCTCTTCCCCTAAGCTGCCAGGTATTGCTCAATTGTACCTTCAACTCTCGCCAACTCTTCTCCATCTTTGGGTCTGAAACACTTTGTTTTTGGTATTGGTAGCGTTGGTTCGTTCTTTGTTCCTTTGATGTTGTCTCTGCAGATGACATCGCGGTATTGGCTTCTGACTTTCTCTCTATATCACCAAGTTGTTCCTTGGGCACAACGGTTATGTTTTTGTGGCTGCACTTCCGATGTTCAGTGCTGTAACCTTTTCTTCAAAGAATACGTAATATATATATATATATATATATATATATATATATATATATATATATATATATATATATATATATATATATATATATTATAAATTCTCTGCAGTAAACCATTCTGATACAATTGTGTCGAATAACAAAATTTAATGATATGAAATAAAAATGTCTCCACCAGGTTAATGAGCAGCCTCGAGGCCATAAGAAGACAGCCGCAGGTAACAAGTCTCGTTAAGAGATGGAGTTTTAGTGAAAGCATCACGAACACATTACTGATCACAGTTTTACGGGCCATTGAACCTACACACCATAAACGATGAAAAAAAAACATACGAAAGAGAATGGAAAAATTAGTATGTACGGAATTGAAAAGCCTTTTTATAGATTCCCTCCCACCAGCTTTATATGGCAGCTAGAGGACTGTCTTCACATGCTAATTGGCTTTGAGATCAGAGCGAAGCGGAACACCACACACCACTTAGCTACACAAACACACCAAGCCACTCACCTAATGGATGATGCACTTTTATCACGTCATCAAATACTAAACTCCCGATTTGTTTCTGTTTCATGCATATGGAATCCAATTAACTTTTTTGATAAGGGTGAAACAATACTAATATAAAACCAAAAACTAAGCCATTTCACTTCCCAGCAATGCCTAAATGATCATAAACATGACATGTGGG
>JAXIVD010001704.1:2500-30000 GCA_036785275.1 Cancer borealis
GCTCCTTCCCCCAAACTAAGAATTTAGCCCAATTATATTTATCAAACTAACAACAATATGTAATTATCCATGAAAAAGTTATGTGTTATTCTATGGAAGGTTTGACAGACTGTTGACTCACCAGGTATGCACAGCGTAACACCAATGAACCTCCTCTCTGTTTGCTACATCTCATATTTTCAAACATCATTTCCAAGATTAGTGTTTTTATTTTCTACTTCACGTGGACAGAGGTCTGCAATTGATACTAACCATCACTGAAAAGTTATCAACATTGAGAGGTTGAATGCAATACCAGAGAATATACACATCATAATGGCATAGACTATGACCTCTCCACTTGTGTGACCATGTTAGATTAGAAGTTACAACGTGACAACTTGGTATACAGACTCAGATATGTGCAGGAATCAGTTGTATTCTGCTGCAATCTTGAACTCATGACCAATAATGCCTAGCATAAAGTGAGCAAACTGATTAAAAAAGGGAGGAAGCTTAAGGGAAAGTTGTAGAGATACCCAATGTAGTGTGGGTCAAGCATAAAGCCACAATATAAATCAAGGACTTACAAAACTTTCTTACTAATAATTTACTCTATTTGTACTTCTTGTTCTTCATTTAATTCAAAATAATGCTTACTATACATTTTCTCAGCCACAACAGGTACATTGTACTTCAGAATGTGAGTATCCAACAATGCATTTGGTAATCTCACATGGCCCCCAGGACTAGCATGTTCACAACTAGACCACACAGCCCCACTCACAAGGACAGAAGCCCCGACTTCAAGGTTCAATCTGGTAACTCCAGCACAAACTTCTGTTTAAACCAGTGTCTCCTCACCTCGTGGGATACTGAGTTGATAGATATCATTGCAAAATGTAGTAATACATATGTATTCAAGACGAAATGACACGCCAAGATGACAGTTGTGATGGGGGCTGTGGAATAATTAGACTAATTAAATTATTGCTCCTTTCATTCATCATAACTCATGTTGATTTGCATCTGAAGTCCTTCTGTCAGCTGGGCACCAAAACCTGATTAAATTGTTACTACAACGGCTGTCACCCAAAACAACACATGAGCAGCACGATGCCCTGTGTTAACTGTACCATCACCAGACAACAAAAAACAATAAATACCATGATTACCAACAAACTAAAATTTCATACGCAAGTAACATAATATCTACATCATACGCATATATTGTCAGCTAACAAGAGAAGCAATGTGTAAATAAGGCATAATTATTAATAAAACAATCAAAGCCCTTCTATAACACAAACCACCACAACACAACTACTCATTGCATTGCAATAAAGAAGTTCCGGCTAAAATGTGAAGCGGCATATGATTGTCATGTTGCCTACAAAATCAAATAGGTTAACCCTATTTCAACTATTTCCAAAACATGCTCATAGACAAAACAGCAAAATTTTGGATTGTCTTTTCTAGGGAAGAGGAACAGTATTACCAGTGAATGAAACATAAATTTTATGAGTAACAGGTTAATGTAATGCCACCTTCACAAGAATCAGAGAAATATTCTTACAAAGAAAACAGTAAGCCCTTAATATGTAAGAAAAAAATGAAAAGGCCAGCACAGGACTGCCAGAAGAATAACCTGAGGGCTGCGGGGGACAGGTGTAAAAGGAGCTGAGAGGGAACACTACTGAGTCATACCTACCTACTTCCATCTCAGGAGGTAGAGTGACATGTTTGTTGCAGTAGTCACCATCCTTGCAACAATTTACAAATTTCGCCTTGTCGCCTGTGTTCAAGCATATAAATGGTCTGCCCATCGGATTTAACTGTTCCTTCGTAAAGCAGTTCCTAGGAGGGCACAGGAAGGAGAGACAATAACATTACACCCCACCACACATATTGCCTTACAAACATAATGCTACCACCACTTACCAAACATCTAGCACATGTACAAGACTGGCTTCTTGTATGCTTACGGCACAGCCCCACAAGTAGGTGTACTGTAGACCTGACAACCATTAAAGCAATTAATAGTAAATATTAAGTTCTTGAATGAGTCAATGAACAAATAGATAAATAAACAGATAAATTAATAAATAGTCACCTTAGTTCTTGGTACTCACACAGCTCTATATCATATATATTTACAATTAACATCTTTACTGGGATCACACAGCTTGTCTTAAGTTAAATACACATAAATAACCACTTCATCCAAAAAGAACTGCATTCAGATGCAGGTAAACATACAAGTGGTCAATAAATATCCGCTTCATTTCCTGGGAAACCTACGCTTCAGATTCATGAATGGGTCATCACTGGCAGTGCATTCACCATACTCTACATCTGGAATGTCATCTAGCTTACCTTTAACAGTGTGTATCTATATCACCCACAGAAAATTCATATAAACTCAATCAAACCCTTCAATGTAAAACAGATGCCAACCAAACTAGTGTCTGTTCATCTTTGTCCAATAAAATAGTTGTTTACATCAGTTATCCAAGTGTTCCTTTGACGTCCCAGAATGAATGGTTATCCTACAGCGCAAGGCAAAATATTGTGAAAACCAGGATTGAAGTGGTGTGAAAATGATGGATGCGAACTTTAGAAATATACACAAAATAAATAGCAAGGCCCTTATTGATAGTTAGAAGAAATAGTGCACAACAATGTGGAAAACATTGATCAAGTGTTCAACTAACCCATAATCTTTATGATGACTGAGTTTTTGTAGTATGAAGTCATCTAATATATTTAGTTTTTAAAAGTTACTCACTAGAAGATAGTATTTTCAGGGAATTTGTTAACTCAAAATATAAAATGTGCAGAACTTCTTTGGGATTTTGTTATATGAATATATGTAACTAAATAACTAACTAATCTAATAAATCTTGGGCACAAATTTATCTTTTCCAGTGATGACAAACCCTTCTTATTGCTATCCATATTATTACTGAAACCCAATAATGATGTCTGATAAAACATTATTTGTAAAAAAAAAATGTTATAATGTATTATTTTGACATGCAGTGTTTGGGAGGGATGTTCAGTACTTCTCCTGTGGGGGCCTAGAGGCTAAGTGAGAGGAGTGTATGTGTATGTGTGTATGCGTGCCTTGTCTTAACTAACTCTTTTTAGGAGGAAAACAGCCTGGTATATAGATAGATAGATTCATTATGTGAGTTGCTATATCTTATGGTGGCATGTCACTGACCAGTGAACACAATACCCAACAGTAACTGCAAAGGGGATAAATAGAAAAGCTTACATATGCAACTACTGAGAAATAATATAAGGGAGAATCAGCAGCGTAGCCAGGCTTCTGGAATCATGGGTAAGGGTGGTGCCCCACTTGTGTGAAGGTAACACCTCTACCTTACTGAGGGAAGGTTATGCATACTGACCTTGGAGGAGAGGGGAATACAATTTGAAATATTACTGTGACCAGGAAACTTTTCTGGCTATGCTCCTGAAAATGTGACAAATCATCTATTTACATGACTAATAAACTAAACAGAGGCAGTGCTATAGGGGCATGAAAAGCAAACTGAAGGATGAAAACTGGCTTACAAAATACTACCCAATGAGTGATTGGACATGCATGATAGATTTTTTGTTGTTTTCTATAAGCAATACAATGAAAATAAATTAAATAATTAACTTAACAAAAAATAAAAATAAAATAAATAAATGAAAAATAACAGTACATAAAAGCAAAAAATCATGCAAAGCAAATATTAGTAATGTGCAATATGTATGATAAAAGTATGGTAGTAAACATTAAGCTGAAAATGAGCAATGCATGTTATGGCAAACAAATACATAAATTGAGAGGATGGACTGTCCCCAGCAGCCAGTTAAAGGCAAACAGCCTCATTTTCTTAAATTTTAATATGGCCCAGACTTGAATCAACCTATTCAAGAATACTCAAATCAGATTATATTTATTTTGGCCAACATGTGCCACTGCCTACTGGAGCCCAATTTTGGTCTCAAAAGATCTCACAGATCCAGCATTGAAATGATGCAAAAATGCAAAAATGCCAAGGTAATCAAATTATCCCCCCAAACTAAGTAACTATAGACCATATATACCTCTCTCACCAAGAAGCTGCCATGAGCCAGAATCAAACTCACAACCTTTAGGTCACGAGTCAAGCACTGTACCACAGAGCCACCCGGCCCCAAAATATATGCCAAACATTATTTGAATCAAAGAAAGTAAGTGTGCCTCTCAAAGTTTAATTTCTTAAATAGTTTTGGTGAGTGATTAGTTCAAATAAATGGCATAGATTGAAAGTATAAGTCTCTACTGAAGTGCCACATGAGTTGCAAAGCCTACTTATCTAAAAGGCATATCTAATAAGGGTAAATAAATGTGGTCGTTGAATTACAAATTAGTAATGCTATTGAACAAAACCACATTATCCAAAGCTAACTACAAAAGAAGATTGCTAACAATATGAAGCATCAACTAAAGTAGTTACTAGTATTCTCTGCTCTGTTGTAGTAAAGCTTTAGAAAGTTAAGCCGCAGTAAAACTTTGATCACATACAATTTTCTTCTTCCTTTACTGCAATGACATACTTATTGTTAGCACTTCACTCTCCTAGTTTATTTTTTTCGATAAAAAATCTGAGTTAAAGCAAAGGATCACTTTGTACTATATTTCTATAATATATAGTAGTATGTACATACAAATCCCCTGAGTGATCTATGTAAGTGAAATATTAGTTCTACTCTAATGATCCATTACAACAGTATACTTGTTACACATTCTTCAATGCAATCTTTCTCAGATACTGTAGTGTATGAAGACACAATAGGGAAAACAAGCCATATATTATAAATCATAGGTTCATACTATTATATTAATATATTATATGTAAAAAATAAAATAAAAATACAATGTCATTTAACTAGAAAAAAGTACTATTAAGGGATTTTATATAAGTGTGTACTGATAGATATGAAAAATAAAAAACTGGTGAGCATTCTTACTAAATGAGTTGGTTTGGGAGACCATGAAACTTTATGCTGATGTGTTATTCAAATATTATAAAAAACCCAGGTTCTTTTATAGATGAATTTCAGAGTAACAGCACTTCTTTGCATATATAAATATAAACTTAAAAGTAATTTTTATTTTCATGAGGGTGATATATACAAGCATTTTTCTGCCATACATCTGAGCCTCTAAGGCCTGAAGTGATCAAAATAGTTGCATGTGTGGGATAACTATGCTAGGCGGGGTGTGTCTGCCATTGACATAGTGACCATACATCATCCAACAAAATATCCCGTTAAAGTAACCAGAAATACATCATTTGTAGCTAATAAGGATATCATTAAGAACTGTGAATGTTACATGATTCATAATTCATAACTAGTGAGAGCCAATGTAATAAAGTCCACTTTCAGTTAAACCTACAAGGAACTGCTTGATTCTAGAATCTATAATTTGGTTTTAATGTATATAGAATTAATAAAAAAACTGCAATTAAGAAGTCTATTTTTCTTCGATAGGAGTGATTAATTGTAATACGTATTATGTTCTCTCTCCTCCTTGTTCACTATGACAGTAATAATAACTAGACAAGGCCCTCAGGGAAAGTTCTCCATATGAAGGAATAAAATAAAGCTCAACATACACACACACATACATACACTGCTCAGTTGGTCATTGGATAACGTCTCAGCCTGTCACTCAGCAGGCTGAATGTTCAAGGTGCAAGGTTTTCACTGATGGTCGAAGAGTTACTGTCCTCCTTGAGAGGATGGGGTGTGTGGGGTGTGAAAGGTCACAGCCTTACTCATAGATCGGGTTGTAATGAACTATAAGCTCTCTCCAGGAGGGTAATGGCTGACAATCACGAGTCTAGTGTGTGATCCTCAAGACCCTGGAAATTTACACACACACACACACCCAGTGAACCACTTGACACATAATAATTTTCCTTTATAACAATGCAGAAGTTGCAGGATTTATTTTAACAACCAAAATAAATTATGCTTTAAAAAAAATACTGGCAGAAAAAGTTAATTAATAAGAATAAAAATCCAGTAGAATAGCATCCAAGTCACTTTGAGATAACGCAATGCCACTTCATGTTCCTTTACATCCTTTAATACATTCCCCATCAATCTAACATCATGACCTTGCTTTAAGGAATTCATGCAACTTTTATGATACTCAAACTTATGCTGTACTTTATTTTGAAAATTTATAGGTTATGAGTTATGTGATATTTTACGAGAGCCATTCTCATTGCCTTACATGTGAGCATATTTTACTGAACTCACAAAATCAAATTTAATATAATATTAGTGATATAGTTTTATTTTTGTGTTTCACCATACTTAGCTTCATATCCAGCTTCATAACGCTAAATAGTAAAAGTAAATTATACAGTTCTTTCCACTCGCAATTAATCTGTATAAGCTAATCAAGAACATTATTTCACATGTGCAGTGATACTAGCTTTTTTTTTGCATATCAGTAATAATAATTATATACAACAATACAGTGATGGAATATAAGCAAATGTAATAAACAATTTGTATAATAATTCTGCAAAAATGTCCACTATGGATGATGAAAAAATCTTTTACCATGAAATCTATTTCAGATTTGATTTCCCAATTTACACCAATATTGCAGAGGCGTGGTCCTTCACCATGAGTTGCAATAATAAAGAGCACCACTGATTTCTCCTTACAGCAGAGCCAAGGAATCCCAAGTTAGTATGTCACACCAAAGGACAACTGGATGCCACCCTTAACCATGCCAAACTGATGGCACCCAGAGAAAGTTGTGCACAACCAAACATTAAACTGCCTCAGACTTGCCTACCAGCATCCCATAACACAAACAAGCTTGAAGCCCCAAGTGTTGCATTAACAAGAGAGTGCAGACACAATCCCTGCCACCAACAGGAGGTTACAGCTACCAGCAATATGAGACAATCGGGTCATAAGATGTCTCCGAACCAGTTTTAGAAGATCAGTTCTCACAGCATAAAGAAGAGACAGGGAGCCCAACACACCAAGGAATAAAAATATGAAACGAAGACCCTCAAAGCTATCATTACATCCAATATCCAACAACCTTTACTTTTGTCCTACACCAGTTAAACTGCCTTAGCAATGGCATGAGAGTGAAGCAGGTTACAATTATAGTGTTCTCAAGTAATGTAATTTGTGTCCATTGATTTTAGCCAAAGTTGTTATCCTTAAAGTGTAGCAGAGCTCATCTTGTGAGGGACAAGCCTTTCTGGAAATCACATATAAAACACAACATAAAACTTTGAGATGTTACTTTTGTTGTCTTTTAAAGTATATATCTGTAGTTAGGAATTTGTTATAATCATAGATAATGTTAATGTCTGCAACAGTAAGGGATCAAGAGAGGAGAAAGGTGAGAACTACAGATTAATAAAGCAGAATGGTAGTGCACAAGTACAGTAGTATATCACAAGAAACCAGGATTAAAGGGTACAGTCAAACTGCTTGTGAGTGGTTAGTAAAGTGCCTACAAGGTGGGGCAGGGAAGCCAATAATCACACAGCAGAAGGTGCCATACACCAGCCCTTCTACCACCTCCAGCACCAGAGGGTTCCAGCCAGGCTTCTCCTCGCTATGTTGATGATCATCATGTAACCAGTGACTATAGTGCTAGTGGTGTGATTCCAGCCTGTTGCTGGGAGGGGAGACTGGGCTGGTGCTGGCCTTACCTTCCCCCACCCTTCTCACCAGGCTCCAGCCATAGGGTGGCCTCTTGCGTGGGCTGAGGCTGGGCCGACACCACCGAGACCAGTGACACATGCCGGTTGCAGAAGTCAGCATCATGGCAGCAAAAGACTTGTTCTCTGATCCTTTCGTATATTTTGTCGTAGTGGCCTTCTCGGCACTTGTATGAGCTACCGGGAGGGAACTGCTTGCTTTTGTTCAAACACCCCAGTTTCCTGTTGCAGCCATTCAGAGTGACACATATATAGCAGTTAGTGTCAATGATTCCTCAAAAGAAGAGACACTTGCTGAGCCCATACTTTCCTCACTACTCCACTCACCCAGTGTCATTCACAACACTCTGCACCTTGGACAGACATTTAAATGACAGACAACCTTCTGGCGCATGGGTCTTGAGCTTCAAGAACTTCTCATTATTTTACTATACTTATGATATTCAATAAAATGCATCTATTCATTATTCTATCTTGATATTATCCTTCCAGTATTTTTATTTTGATTGGGATGAAACCAACCTGAGGTCTGATTAAAGGTCAATTTTAAGGGAGAGCAAGTGTTCCCATTAATAGGATTTCACAATACTTTTGGTTCATATACTAAATATTACCTTGATAAACATTAGAAATAAAGGAAAGTAGTCATACTGCATACATCCCTTTCATGAATACTTTTCCCAGTTGCTTTCTATAAAATGTGAAATGTGATAATTGGTCATATTGATACTCAAGGAGGAGAGACCCTATGTTTCTTGGGTACTTGAATATAGTTTTCTGGTTACTTGAAACTTCATCAAAACTGTGCCCTTGCAACATGAAGATGGTAATGAGTCACAGTACACACACCACACCATGTTAAGATAGGCAAGCTCTTAAGCTAAACTTCACGATATTTGAATTCAGTCTCCTAATACTTTAATTTTGTAAAACAACTATACAAAATAATACTTAGAGACATTCACTATTCCATTTTTCCTATTACTTCTTGGCTGTCAGCTGCTTCCTACAGTGCACAGTGTTAACACAGCAAGGTCACATAGCACCTCGGGCATCCAGTCTTGACTAGACAGCTAATTCTTGTCAATTTTTATCAAATCTTGTAACCTTGTGAGTAATAAGATGCTTACAGAAATACATAATGATTTTCATTCAATTATGCAGGCATGAACAAATACAGTAAATGTCAGTGGCCTGCTATTGAATACTTGACATAGCTTAAATCTTCCTGAAAAACTGGAGGGATGTGAGCTATGGAATGACCAACTCACTTAGCACTGTTTACTTTTACTAGTTAAAATTTTTGCTCTAATGTAGCTGATGCCACTGCAACTTTTATGTATATTAATGGAATACAACGAAGACCAAATAATTAAGGAAAGTTTTCCCTTTTTGTTTAGGTAAAACCAGTGTTTAAATGTGATGATAGATAATATAATGAGTGTGAACAAGACCAGCTGTGTTAGTTGCACATGACCAGGAGCTTCCAGTGTGTTGCGTCAAAAGGGTTGCTCACCTTAGATCACACAAACTGGCTAGACCATCTTAACGTGTGTGTATATTTACAAAAAAAATTAAATAAGCAATCTTAAAAAATAATTTAAAAAAAGAAAAAATATATATATATATGTATAAATATATATATATATATATATATATATATATATATATATATATATATATATATATATATATATAAATATATATATATATATATATATATATATATATATATATATAAATATATATATATATATATATATATATATATATATATATATATATATATATGTATATATATATATATATATATATATATATATATATATATATATATGTATATATATATATATATATATATATATATATATATATATATATATATATATATATATATATATATGTATATATATATATATATATATATATATATATATATATATATATATATATATATACACATATATAAATATATAAATACATATATATATATATATATATATATATATATATATATATATATATATATATATATATATATACACATATATAAATATATATATATATATATATATATATATATATATATATATAAATATATATAAATATATATATATATATATATATATATATATATATACACATATATAAATATATATATATATATATATATATATATATATATATATATATATATATATATAAATATATATATATATATATATATATATATATATATATATATATATATACATATATATATATATATATATATATATATATATATATATATATAAATATATATATATTTATATATATTTCAACAAGCTTACTGCCCATGATATATCCAAGTTTGAGTGTCAATCAATATATAACCCCAAGATGAAGCGGATTTCCGACAAATAAGAATTACAAAGAACTGGCGAGCAATGAGTATATTCATGTGCTCTGCCAGTGTCCTGTGTGTGTGTGTGTGTGTGTGTGTGTGTGTGTGTGTGTGTGTGTGTGTGTGTGTGTGTGTGTGTGTGTGTGTGTGTGTGTGTGTGGCACCAATGGCAACAAGCAAGGCAAACTTGTACTGTTATAACAAAAACATGCAGCAGCTTTTGGGTGAGTTCAATTTTTGCCCAATGAAGATGTACAGTAAATATGAATAAACATTATCCCTTAAGAGAAAAAAAATTAGTTGCAAATCATTGTGAGTTACATGAAATAAAGAAAAAACGCATGCAATTCCAGTGAGCCTTAAACACTAAGTAATAAAATCATGATAAGGATGTGCCCGGGAAAGGATTCTCTATCTCTGATTACCAGTTATCATCAAGAGTTCTTATAAATTACTACCAAAAAAAATACAAAAACATTCAAGCAAGTGCAAAATTTCACAAAAATTAATAAACAAATAAACACTTTTCGTCACATAATATATAAAGATCGTCAATTCATGAAAACTGTTCAATATAACATACTTCCCCTCCTACCTCACAGACATTACTGTTAAGCTTAAAGATATGCTAAGCACATGGAAGAACATTACTTAGTAATGGAGTGCAAACATGCTAAATTTAATTTCACACAAAAGGTTAAAAATTTTTAAAAGGCAATGTAATAACCTATATACAGTTACAACAAAAGCTACAAAGTTCCTCAGCTGGCGGTGGTGTCTTGTGCCTTACAAACCTAACATTCAGCCACGAGCTACAAAGTTAGTAGCAACTCTAACAAAATTCCTGTTCCTCAATAATGTGTAGTTACTTAATCTTTATTTTCAATTAGGATATTTATACTCTGCTTCTAATGAATGCAGATGACTAAGTCCATTGTTGCTACAACTGATAAGAAAGAAAATAAAAATAAAAAATCCCCAGAGCTAGGTAGCTATAGGCCATAGTTGTGCTAGGGTCAACGATAGAGCACTACCACTCCCACCAAGAAGGTGCCGTGAGCCAGGATCGAACTCACAACCTTTAGGTCACGAGTGGAGCACTGAGCCCGTGCCACACTTGATAACACCACCACATGACAGGCAGACTGACACCCACCACCAGATACTGTGTAGCCCTTGACTGTGATTCACACGTCATGTTGAACCCTCATGCCTCACCAAGGTCTTTAAACAAATTCTACATTGCTCCCTTTCTACACTGAGCATCAAATTCCTCTTTAAAAATGTAAGTACTTGCATTACATTGCTTCTCTGACATCTGCTGATGAGACAGCCATGTCACTGGCCTCAAAAGTTCTGCTTGCTGTCACATACACTTGTCCCAAGCTAGAATGTACTGTGATCAACTCTGCACAATTATCAACCATAACACCTAATACAATATTTATGGGGAAAATGGCATGGGAACTGAATATTAGTAAAATGTATTAATATTCAATTAAATCTCCATGAAATATAACACTATCATGCCAAACACACCTCACATTTGACACAAGTGAAAATGATGTTGGGAAGTTTTTATAATAAGTACAATTGACATCAGACCTCTCATGGCAAATGAGAAAATGTACTTAATAAACACACAAATAAATAATATAATATAAAAATAAAATATAATATATAATATAAAAACAAATAAACATTTTACTCAGTGTCAATCGCAGTGGAGTTCTGACCCTTCACCAATTCCACACTTAATATTGTTATAATTTTCATTTTTACAATTAGCCTTCCTACACATGCAGGTTGATAATTCAAGAAGCAGTACTAGTAAAGGAAGTATTAATCCAAACTGTATTCATTTCATGGCATAACACTTGAGTAAAAGTGAGTGCTTTGTGTAACATTACGAGTAACTGAATTAACTTAAGGAGGCATAATGTTACCTAAAAGTTTTTACACCACATACTTGAGCAAAATGAAAATGAAAAAATAATTCCATTTTCAAAATAATAAATGGACAGCAAATGTGATACTTTTTTATATATATAATGTGTATGTAACAGCCAATTATATTACCAGTCTAATATCACCATTATTATTATTCAGTTAAACATTTAAAACCCATTTTGTTTTGCCAAGGACCTAATGGATCAACCATAGTTATACATGATTTTATGCACAAATGCTGGTTAGCAATGTTCGTTACAGCATGAATGGTGAATATGAACATTTAATCTAACCAACTTGTATGTAATCAGACCTGACCTGTGTTGAACCAAAGATACAATACAACAGATATACAATTTGAAATAAGTAAGTCAGATCATTGCACACACAAAATGAAGATATTGGATTGTAAACTTTGATGCCAATACCATGGAATATTGAAAATTCACAGGCATAAAAATCTAATAATTTACCAAATCTAGGCATCAATAGTTTGATTTACAATCACTTGAGCAAAATTAGCACTCTTTATATTTTTTCTCTTTATTTTGCACTAATGTGCTGAGCTCGAGGATTATCATATATTGTTACATATGATGATAATAAATAAAATCATATTGTTTACATTACGCTTTAGAGATAAAACTGTGAACAAGTAGATTACTGTTCCATACAAGGTGGGAATTGGTGTAAGATCATTACTCTGGGCATTGCATGTGACTTCTCCTAAGGTAAACGAAGCTTAAAATTCACACTCCAACTTGGTGTTAGGAGAAATAAAGATGAGCACAGTAATTATAATTTTGCACGTACACATGCACACACACAGGCACACACATACACACATGCATACACAGCCACACCCACACACACTTTCCCTGTATAGTTAATAAATATGTTGAAAACGCCTCAGATGTGATTATGAGTTGGCAATGAAATTTTCAGGTACCATTTACTAATCAAACGTGCCTCAAGTTTTAAGTAAAACAAATCAAATAGAAAAATAAATAAAATTTTTTAATTATCATAAGAAAAAGCCAAATGGAGTGAGGCAATCCATAGTGCAAGAAAATGGTGAATGGTGATTGGTTACCATGCAATGAAATAAGCAATAAGTCTGTATCTTCTTTCACTTCAGGAGAAGACACAAGGACACTGGTAAACTAATTAAACTTCCTGTGCCATCAGAACCTGCTACTAGCCATCTTACTTCATGCTATAATATGACACGTACAACAGATACCTCAATTTCATTAAACCTACATCATCTATATATTTATCTATATCCCTGAACTTATATCCTCATTAAAAGGGGGTAGCCAAGCCAAGGTATTTTGGGTTTAGAGAAATTTAATTTACTTTTCCCTCCTCTGCAGGATAGTATACAGAAGGGCTTCCAAGATCCCTTGTTTCATCCCTTTCATTCGCCTTTTATGAGCAGCAGGGAATACAGTGGTGGTATTGTTGCAGCCACAGGGCTACATCCTACTATATGGAAATAAGTAATCAGATATGTATAGAGTTCTCTAAACCTGTTAGCAATCACTCAACAGTTAAAAATAAATATACCTGTTCTCCTGGAAGGTGGAAATAATGATAGATTATTTACCCAAAATCATTTCACGTTCAAGTACTACACCTAAAATTTTGTAAATAACATGTTTAAAACACACCGTCAAGAGGAGTAAAACAGCAGCTACAAACTCACCGATAGGTCCGTCTTTCCCCCGAGGTTTCTCGTGTGATTGTGACGTAACACTGTCCATCTGTTTCACACTCCTTGGAGGGACAGTTGGTGCAGACACACTTAAGCTTTTTAGTACTTTCAGTGGAGACCAAGGTGTTCCTCCCTGGGAGAGTAACAAACAAAATAAAGTCAGTAAATTATTCTGCTACTGTGATTTGAAAGTGAATACCATAATTTTCATTGTAAAATAAGCATCTTAATTTCGAAGAGCAAGAGGAAAAATATGTGGAGCTATTAAAGACTTTGCATGATCATAAGTACTTTTCTTTGTTATAATGGTAACTGGAGTGGCTTCTATTGAAAAGTGACATTACTATTGTTGTACTGTCACCCTTCAGCTAGGAAGTGTGGAGAACAAGGGTAAAGTTATACACTGTACTAGGGTTAGCCCATTGATGGTGCTTATGCAATCGATTCTCTTAGAATGTTCAGTTAAAAACTATGCAGTTCAAAGAACACCTTGAAAGTGTCAGTAAATCAAATTAAGCAAGAAAATTCCACAACACATTCAAGGGACTTGACATTTAGGATCATCTTTCCTCATCTATCACTCTCATCTATATAAGTAATATTTCACCCACCATTGGATTTAGTTTTTTCAATTGGAAGAAGAAGAAGAAGAAGAAGAAGAAGAAGAAGAAGAAGAAGAAGAAGAAGAAGAAGAAGAAAAAAATTTCATACAATAAATCTTTACCCTCCTTTTTTTCTTCATCTCAAAGCAACAATTAACAATTTGTCATTCACTGAAACTCAGAGAGAATGCTCAGCCTAGCCCTCTTAATAACATGAAAATGCAACACATGCTTTGCAGACAGTATTTCAACCAATAAGAGATGAGTATAAATCATTTTTAAAAGGCAGTAAAAGGCTTTAATAATAAAACAATCAGTTGGTATCCTTCACAAGAAAGAGGAGGGCATTACCCAGTATTTTGTCAGACACTGCTGACTGTACGGTGGTGAAGTTATCAGCAGTGAACTCCGGGATTCTTGCTTCCTCATCTTGGGAAGCTGTAAAACAAGAGTGTAAGGTAACTACAACACAACTCACAGAGAACAAATAAACCAAAGCAGGAGCTACATCTAAATTTCTTTTCCAATGTAAATTTGCTTACAGATTGTCAGTTTACAATTACAATTTTTGTAATAATTAGCTACTATGACTTTACATTAAAAAAAACTACAAATTTACATATAAAAACAAATAACCTTCCTGAAAAAGAAGGCTCTGGTTATATATTCGTGGAGAAAGAAGGAAAAAATGAGAATGACTGAGTGAAGTATGACACACACTCTTAAGTGAGAAGGTGACTGCTATACAGTACATAGACAAAGGAGGACATGAGACGAGGTCCGAAGTATACACCTGAAAACTAGAGGACTTGTCAAAAAAGTTGCACATAACTAAAAACATTCCCCAGCCATGTCAGGAAGGTAAGACAAGGATGCTGGTTGGAAAATGAGCTGCATATCACGAGTCACACACTTTCTGGACACCCAGGGAGTGGGCACACATTACAAATCACAAGTCTGTTCTCTGATGGAATAATCTCCCCTCACATGATCCTCTTGCCCCCCATCATATCTCGTCATCCTTGATTGGGTTCAAGCTAGTCTAGCAGCTAACCTGGCTAAAAGCACATGAGGGTCCAACCTATTCAGCAGTGGCACGACATTGCAGCGGCAATTATTAGTCATAGAACAAATATTCATTATGACAGTTGTAGGGTTTAATTAGATGTATCAGATGCTGCAATGATATTTCCAATTTCTCTAATAATTTCGAGAAAATGAGGAAGAAAGTCATGTTTTAGAAAAAAATACGGTTTAAATTTACTGTGTAATTATTAGTCATAGAACAAATATTCATAATGACAGTTGTAGAGTTTAATGAGGTCTATCAGATGTTGCAATGATATTTCCACTATCTCTAATAGCTTTCGAGAAAATGAGGAAGAGTCATGTTTTGGAAAAAAGATATGGTTTAATTCTACTACATAATTATTAGTCTTAGAACCAGGGTCGGTGCTAGGAATTGCTGGGCCCAATTAAAAAATTGATAGTGGGGCCCTCTACTCTATAAAAGTCGAAGATTGATGTTTTGAATTTTGTGTAGTATGCCCGCCTTAGCCAAAAAGCATTAATTACTTGATATATTAAAAGTTTAAAAACAATATAAAAGTTATGATTTTTTATAACAAGTTAAGACAATTACAGACAAACTTTTCTTAGAAACAGACTTTTCAGGCTTTTTATTTGCAAAATCTTTCAAAATCATTTTAAAGTCAAGGATCTTGGTAATGTCACTTTCTATAGATAGAATCGCCAAATTGCTTAGTCTCTCTTGTGAAATTGTTGACTATAAGTATGTTTTAATCAGTTTTAGTTTAGAAAAACTTCTCTCACCCAATACAACTTATATGGGCATTATTAAGTAAATCCTCAAAGCAACAAAAACATTAGGAAATGCAGTGAATCGATTGTTTACTACCAGGTATTCCAAACAGAGCTTGAGGCTTAGCAACCCTGCTGTATTTGTTCCTCCAGCCTCCAACCAACCACCCAATAGGAAAACTAAAGGCTGGTGATCCTGTTTCTGACAACACAGAAAATTCTCGCACGTGACAGGATCTATTATTTTGATGACAATACCAATGATTTTGTGTCTAACGCTAGCTTCTTTACCAATATCGTATACAGTCTAAAACTAATACACGTGTGTGAGGAGGCCCCTTGCGGCGCAGGGCCCAATTTGATTAAACTGGTCAAATAGGCTTAAAACCGACCCTGCTTAGAACAAATATTCATAATGACAGTTGTAGAGTTTAATTAGGTCTATCAGATGCTGCAATAATATTTCCAATATCTCTAATAGCTTTTGACAAAATTATGAAGACAGTTATGTTTTGGAAAAAGACACGGTTTAATTTTACTACAAAATTATTAGCCATAAAACAAATGTTTATAATAACAGTTGTAGAGTTTAATTAGGTCTATCAGATGCTGCAATGATATTTCTAATATCTCATAGCTTTTGAGAAAATTAGGAGGAAAGTTATCTTTTGGCAAAACGATACGGTTTAATTTTACTGCGTAATTATTAGTCATAGAATAAATATTCATAATAACAGTTGTAGAGTTTAATTAGGTCTATCAGATGCTGCTAAAAGGTTGTTAGGATTCATTGGTAAGAGTATCAAAAGTAGAAGTGCCGAGGTTATTTTGAAGTTGTATTTAGCGTTAGGTCAGATCTCATCTCGACTATGCAGTGCAGTTTGGTCACCGTATTATAGAATGGATGTAAGTCAATGGAAAGAAGGATGACCAAAATGATAGAAGGGATTTGTAGTTTTATTATGAAAGGAGGCTAAAGCTTTTGAAATTGTATTCCCTGGTGCGACGTAGAATAAGGGATCTGATTGAAGTATTTAAGTGGATGAAGGGTTTTAATAAGGGGGATGTAGTTAAGGTTCTTGCAATCAGTAGTCAGGATAGAACAAGAAATAACGGATTCAAACTAGAAAAATGTAGATTTAATAAAGAAATAAGCATAAATTGGTTTACAAATAGGGTGGTGGATAATTAGAAGACTCAGTCAACAGGTAGTTAGTGCACAGAAAATAGGGAGTTTTAAGAGAAGACTAGACGACTTCATGGATGGAGATGAGAGGTGGGTATAGGTAATAAAGGGAGATAGGATTAACAGGAACTATCTAATGCAGGCCTCCGGGCCTTTTGTAGCTTCTTTATATTCCTTTTTTTTCTTTTTTTCTTTTTTTTTCTTTTCCTTATCTGTTTTTATACGACTTTCACAACTGACAACCCTGCGCCTTGACCCACCAGCACCATCCTTGCAAGGTACCCGTGCACCCTGCAACCTTAAGCATCAGGTGACTGTGCCCTATGCCAACATGGAACATTACATCCTACTACTAGCCTGGCTAGTACAGTGATAGTACGCTGGCCTTGCATTCGCTTGGTCGGCAGATCGAGTCACCGCCCGGGCTTGTGATGCTTCAGCTGTTTACTGGGGAGGAACTGCTGTGGTCAGGCACCACAGTGGGGGGTTGGGCTTGCTCAGCTGACGTTTTGGAGAGCATCTTCATTCATGGATACCAGAACTGAAACCCATGCACCTTAACCTTAACCTTAACATCGGCTCCTCCCTACCAAGCTACAGTCAACTGTGGAACACCTTAGGGCACCAGACTGTCTGCTACTCACAACGACCCTGTAGATCTTCAAATCATCATATGTAAATGTCTGGCTGCAAGTGATCCAGCTATGTAGGGTAATTAGCAGTGGTGTATGGTGGTTTCTGTCACTGGGTGTGCTGAACAGTGATTCTGTCCATAACTAACATATACCAAATTACTGTCAATTAGCTAGAAGTCAAGGGAAATGCACGTGCTCCTTCGACACTAGCGTCAATGAAACTGAGTTAGTATAGCTTGGCAACTCAACTTACTTCCGTTGTTTCATCGGTAAGAAAGTCCATGACTTAGATTGCACTCAATCTTTATTTCTGATTGAGTGACTTAATAACATTTGGTTTCATAATAAATACTATATTATAATTCCTGCAAGTCTTAATTATGCCCATATAATGAATGGCAAAGACACTTTATACCTTCTAGCCAATATAAAATTTCAGCAGCAAAAACGAACGCAAGCAGTGTGTATTTGTAGAGCCGCACACCCAGCTCCATATTTTCAAGTCTGCCCTCCCACTCCACCATACGCACTATGCTATATAATGATACAATTGATTACTGGGTGTGTAATGCTTCTACAGAACACCTATAGTGCAAAATATTATAACAGGGCTAAAAACAATAAGAAAAAAATCGTTTCCCACATATTGCTGAATTTATTCATAACTATCATGCATTTCTCTTTCTGGCTGAGGGTGTGCAGCGCCCACCTAGCACATTCTGAATATACGCCCCTGGTAATTAGGGGAGGTGATGGCCGAGTGGTCAAAGCATGGAGGTGGAGAGCTCGATGACCCGAGTTTGAATCCCGCCGGAGCTTGGACATTTTTTTAAGCTATCATTGAGTGGCCAAAGAAATCCATATGTTGATAATTAACCCTGTCTTTGTTTGCGAATACATCGGAGACTTCAGGGATCAGCATGAACCTTAACAGGCGTCACATGAAGCATACTGCACCAACCACTAACAGGCGAGGGTCAACCAACATCAACATCACAACCCTTAAAAATGTATACAGAGCATCAAGAGCCCTGCAGTAAATAGCCTACAGGTGCTATAAGCTGAAGATTTATATAAAAGAAATAGTAATAATAAAAAAAAAAAACGTAAAACGTTTGACTATGGATAGTCTTTAGCATCCCAACCGCGATTTGAAATAAATGTATCAATAGTTATTAATATATCTCAAACCATGTTGTTGTTGTTGCTTGGTTTTGACAATCCAGCGACACTTCTTTATTTTGTTTTAATCTAACCTATTTAACCTAACCTAACTAACCCAAACGGGGGGTGGGGGAGGACACGATTCCTTCAGTCAGTAATTGAAAAAAATTAATGCCTCAGGAACAAGTCACTGCAGATGAAAAAGCAGCCCAGCAGTGAGTTGTATGAGCAGGCACCACCTCATGTAACAAGCAGGTGACATTCGCAGTGAGATGGCTGTTACTGTCAATCTAATGACAAATTTCTCAAACTCAAAATTTGGGCGAAAAAATACGTGGCGGAAATAGCCGGTAACCCTAACACGCATAGTTATGAGTTATAGTTATAGTTAGTTACAGTTATAGGAGAGTTGTATGGACATGTATGAACAAACTGACACTATAAATAATGATGGTTATAAATGTAATATAGAATCTGACACAAAAGGAATAAATTCAATATCCCTTACAAGCCCAGCCAGGTGCGAGTAATTACACGTAACTAGCCAGCACAGGTACAAAACAGCCAACATTGCAAGTCTCCATGTGTTAATTCACCACGACATTACTAACGTGACAGGGTGAACAAAAACCACTGATGAATGATAGGAATTGCATCAACATAAAATATACCTGTACATGATAAGTTTAATAATAATCCATCCTTGTAACAATACTATTTATAAAAAGTAACTAACAGGTAATAACAATAACTCAGCCAGGCACACTAACCTTCCACAAAGCTAACAAGGCAATACAGCATCAAGAATTTCCATATTCGCTTCATTTTGACGTCCGGAGAGTGGAATTAAATGGTTAAAATGCTACATGTCCTTCGCCTTCTCCATCCCTGTACACTTTGTTATTTGGGACTATAAGTACTTCATGTCTGGAAACTAACTCAACTTAACACTATAAGATACAAAATAAATAGATTTCAATAGTATAAGTTTGTGTGTGTTTGGTTTTCGATTGTGTTTATAGGTAGACATGTGTCGTCTATAGAGTGCATGGCCGCAGTACGCCTGGCTAGACTGTCTCGGTATTCATCCGCATATTGCATCCACCCTTGATTTGAGATGATTAGTCGATATATTAATTAGAGATGCAGTACTAGATTTTGAATTTTTAATATTGCTATGGCTGAATGATTTCACCTAAAGTGTATTCAGATAACTCCTATTTTTTTGTTTTATTGTGTAGGTTTCTAGGAAGCGTATACACTATTACTTTTTTTTCCCCCATTTGTAATAGTTAGTTAACCTCTATACGCAGTTATGTAATTATTACAGTCGTTATTAGTCAGCTTTAAGCGTGACCTTCTATATAGAGTTGATTTAAGCCATTGATATTAAAAAGACATGCGTATTTTTTCCATAGATTACATTACTGTATTTGTCCTCGAAAGTTTGAAACTTAACTATTCTTTATGTTATGGTTAACATTCATAGCTGGATCTTCATTTCAGTTAAAGTTTAATAAAAATCAACTATATCAGACAATGATGCGAGTCTGTATTACGCATTAATAGCTACACTTATGTCTTATCGCCTCTTCAAATAGTGTCGCGTCTACACTCTCAATGATTGCTTTACCTTATCATTAAAGTGGATAATTATAAAGGTTGAAGCACACAAGTAGTTTTTACCAGCTGTTACCATAGCAACTCTAGCTCACACCCACACTTTCTCCACAACCAGCCTCTGCATGCCTACCACACATCTATTAATTCTTACCTCTCTTAATTATGATTTTTCTAAGCCTGTAAATATATTTTCTTTTTCATTTACAATACCAACAAGTTTACGATATCTTTATGACCTTTCACTAAAGTGCTATTTAAGTAATGTACGTTTTTGGTCTTTGTGTAATTAAAATATAAATGATTTTGAATATTTTTATCATGAGACATAATTTACAATTATATAAAAGCTCAATATCAACAGAAAAAAATTATAACTACATAATGAAAATGTTAATGCTCGAAAAAAAAACATTAAAAAGTTACTCTTGATGACACAAGGACAAAAAATTAGAATAAAAAGACTTAAGGACCTGAGAAGAGATAATTAATACAAACAAGTACGTATAACAATTACTGATCAATGAGAATAATGAAAACCAATCTACAAACAGAGTAACAACAGAACGAAAGACAAAGGTATAAAGGTTTAGATCAAAGAAAAACAAGATAACGAAAAAATTACATATAAAAATATAAACTTAACTAAGAGAAACTAAACTAGGAGTGCTGAGTGGTTGTATCCTCAGCACCTCAGCACTGTTCTCCTCAAACCAGGCAGTAATGTGAGCAGTGTCCACGGAGAAGTAGTACAAAAGGGAAGGACATTTACTGCGGCGGTAGACTGATCGTGGGTCTTGTTGTAATACACTGGTGATGGCCTGCCTCAGCTCCTCCCAGCTGGACAGGTACTCAAGTCTGCCAATAGGGAAAACTTGGGATGATGTTGAGAGGTGAAAAGGATATAGGCTACGTATTTATTCCAGTCTATTATAGTACACAAAAACACACAATATTTAGTAATTTAAGCTCTGAGTTTTTACACAGATGAAGTTAAAATGGTCTCCACTGTAATGTGAGAAATGATAAATGAGAGAGAGAGAGAGAGAGAGAGAGAGAGAGAGAGAGAGAGAGAGAGAGAGAGAGAGAGAGAGAGAGAGAGAGAGAAGAGAGAAAGAGAGAAAGAGAGAGAGAGAGAGAGAGAGAGAGAGAGAGAGAGAGAGAGAGAGAGAGAGAGAGAGAGAGAGAGAGAGAGAGAGAGAGAGAGAGAGATAAAACGAAATAAAAAATTTTGAGATATTACACATTTAAGTGAAAAGGTAAGACAATGTTATAATACTTGAAGGATAAGAAGCTTGGCTGAGGGTGACGATATAATGTAGGAACAAAACCACACAGAGAATCTTCTCCTACTGCTCCTCTACCTCACTCAACTAATTCCATAAAAAATAAGGTTATGAGTTTTTGAAAAATTATCCAGATATATTCTACATTGTATTTGTAAGATGTGACCATGGAGTTACTGGACTAATTACCTATTTGGGTCGATCATGCCTTTAGAAAAAAATAAATAAACTGATATACAAGCAAGATGAACAGAGAAGAAAATAAATCAAGTAAGAATCAATTTCATACAATCTTTCCCATGAGCTACAAAATCAATCCTCTCCTTCCATACCTATGTTTATCCTCCTTTGCTTGCTGTGAGAATGCCTGAACCTGCTGCTCTGCGATGGGATTGAAGAGCACTTGAAGGGTGGCTACAGGAGGTGCTGTAATCCAAGGAGACATCACTACTGCATCCTGTTCTTCATTCCCTTGTTTACCCTCCTCACACCCTGCTGATTCATTTTCAAAACCAGAATCTAGTGTCTCTCCCTCCCTGTTTTTCTTTTTACTTGTTTCTGAGTACAAATCAGTGTGTGTTGTGGACTCACTTGCTTTCACTTTCCCTTCTGTCCTGTCTGAGTCCAAGTTTGTGGCAGATTTTTCACTTCGTCGTCCCAGTCTGGTGTCCTGCTTTTCTAGTGTTATATTTTTGAGGGGAACTTCACTACCACTATACACTATTTTTTCATAGTGTGTTTGAAGTTTTAACTTATCATCAAGATGCTGGGTCTCCTCTTGGCTGGGGTCATGGCTATATTTTTCACTTGCCAAGCAGTTCCCTTGAGATGAGGAATTTACATCTTCCTCATCAAGCTTTACAGGAACTGGTGCTATCCTACACTTTGTAAAATGTGAGGCAACTGCAGGTGGGGCATCATACTGCAGGATGTAAGGCTTGATGTCAAGTACTGGTGTCCCATTCAGGATGTCCAGCCCAGACAGGTGAAGGCAATCCCCTGTGAAGCAAACAAGTTACTAGAAGGCAACATAACATCAGAGAGGTGAGTGGGCTTTAGTTATTGGTATACATAAGACATCCCATTCCCTCTACATCTACATCACTTCTAGAGTAATGAAAAGAAACAAGGTCTCTTTGGTAACTACATACTGAATAATGACTCATTACCTTCCACCTTGTCCAGCCGTGCAAGTGTCAGTCCAAGAGGGTTGGGTCGATGGGGTGAGCGTGTGCCCAACACACCCACGCGCTGCCCACCAAGCCTGGGAGGAGCCACCTTGGACCTCCTGTGGCCCTTCCCACTCTCATCATTCTTGTCAAATACAAACAAGATCCTGTGTTTAACAATGTAAATTAGTTTCCAAATGAAAACATAGATTGGCTTTCATAATGGTTTCCTCCACAGTTTTGTAGTGTCCTGGTTATACAAGGATAGTGTTCTCACCAAACACAGGTAATAAGTCCTCACCATACATGGGAGAATTCCTCGAGCCCTTGGAGTGCATGGTGAGGGTTGTTGAAGGTATCTGCATCAAGCCTCAGCACACCTCGGGTCAGGCTGCTCACGCTCCCTTGCCGTGGTGTGCCATTCTTACTCCGGAACCATGACCTCATGTGACCTGTTCATACCAATTCTATTCACAATGACCAGTTATTTTTTTCAGTATATTACATGTTACACTTCAAAGAATCATTCTAGCTATAATGAAAGTGGTCATGCTATGGAGTTGAAGCGTGTAGCCATTTTTTTAAGTGCAGTAGAGCATACATTTTGATTAATTCAGCTAAAACATAAACACTCATCACATGTCCTATCAGTTATTTATTTCCTCATAACCTTGCTTAGCCGTGAAAAAAGTTACAAATTTTTTAGCTAATAAGGAAATCTTCTTATACATTAATTTGTGTATTATATTCTTCACAACAATATTACCAATTACCTATTGGTCTCCAGTCATTGAAAAGTTGTGCACCTGTGGAGGTGGCAGGCTGGTGGTGTACACGGGTATCCTGTGATGTTGGTATGGGAGTGTGAGTCCTGGCTATCACCTCCTTCAACTCAGACACATCCTTCCGGTGCTCTGCCTGCAGCCCTCGGAGGGTTTTCCTGAAATATGTGTTGGTATTAGAATTATGCCAATTATTTGAATCTTATACACAATACCATAAGATCTTTGAGTAATCCTTCCATTGCATGCAATTGTAGCCTTTACCCTCAATATATAGTTTTATCTCCATTTTACCTTTCTCTCTGTGCTATGAGAGCAAGGAGAGATGGAAGGAGAAATACAAGAAAGTGACAGAGGTGCTGATAGATGGGAAGGTTTGAACAAGCAAGGAAGAAGTATCTTCATAGTGAGAGGTTGTAGTGATGGGACACTTAATATTAACCAAAATTCACTTGGATTTGATCCCCGGCCTCATCCCTTTTATGGCTACTTACTCCTTTACATAAATTTTTCAGAGGTACAAACACAAGGCATTACAATGGTGAGTGCAGGGCGACGCCACATTCACCCACCACATCACCAATGCTGTCAGGGCAGCCAGAAGTATGAGTGGGTGGATATTGAGAACGTTTTCCACACGTGCAGAGCTCTGCCTCAAAACCCTGTGGAAGTCCCTAGTACTCCTAAGGCTTGAGTACTGCTGCCAACTATGGTCTCCACACAAGATACAAGACATAGCTGTCCTGGAATCCCCTTAGAGAACTTTCACCACCAAAATCCAGGGAGTACAGCATCTCAATTACTGGGAGAGGTTGGCCCACCTCAAATTGTACTCCCTACAGAGGAGGAGGGAGCGCTATACAGTGATGTATGTGTGGAAGCTCTTGGAAGGCAGAGTATCAAATGTTGGCATCGCGGCAAACCACCATCCAAGACGAAGCAGGCTGTGTCACATCAAAGGAAGTCAAGGTAATGTGCAGGATATAAGGACACTAATTCATCACTCCTTCACATATAATGATCCTAGACTTTACAACTGTCTCCCGAGTGACCTTAGAAACCTCTCCAATATCAGCCTTGACTCCTTCAAGAGGAGGCTGGATAGGTGGCCTGCCAGACCACCCACCAATCCCAGGATACCCCAGCAGTCACCACAACACACTACCGGAAGTCTGCCAGCTACGGGAAGGTGTTGAAAAGCGATTGCCTGGACCAAGTGGAGGCCCACTTCAGCTTTGTCATTAACAGACAGAATCCCCAAAGTAACCAAAGTAAGTAAGTAACATATGCCAAAACCAAGGTTAATGTGAAGAAAAATTGCACGCTTACATCAAGCTTGACTGTCCCGCCACCACACTAATGTCTCACACAATACTTGGCTGGACTAGTTTTGTAACGAAAAATGTTTATCAAATTCAATGGATTCACTAACTCATCACCGAAAATTCATGTGGTGCTCCAGATAGTCGATGGTTAGCTTAAACTAAGTCCTCTTATTTGAATATATATAAATGCCATATATTTTACCTGAGGTTGTTGAGTTCATTGCGTGTTTGAGCGAGCTGGTTGGCGAGATCAATGGCTTTGGTCATTGTGGAAGGTGTCAATTACGCTGAAAGAGACCAAGGTGGAGTGTTGACAAAGATGAGATATTTATTGTTTACATTTCCTATATTGTAGTCTGTCCTACAATTATTTCATATTCGTTTTCTATGAGAACTTGACCTTAGGGCTCACTAATATATATTTGCTTGTTTCACTATGATTATGATGGTCTACTAACATGGCCTCAATCAAATTTGACAACGTTGTTCCTCTCATTACACTTGAACACCATATAACTCAAGCATCTCGTCCCGCATACATAACCGCGCAGCGAGTCAGGCAGACCTATTCAAATGGGGTCATGGGCCACCACAGAGACCACTGGTAATACTTCAATGCCAAAGTAAATGAACTCAATGAATCACTCACATAGTTCGCCCCGAAAGGCAAATCGTCGATAACCTTCATCCCTTACTGGAAAATACGTAGTGGCTGTGGCACGCCATGTCACCAGTGAAAAGAGGCGCATATGAAAGGAAGCCTGGATCAAATTAAACCGATTCCTTGGTGCATACTCCACCATAAAGACGTGGAAATAAACTCACTCGGTCATTCCCCAGACTGCCTTCTCCAACCTCTTAATAACCTTATTGATGAAGCACTTGGAGTCTGGTGTATAGTGATGATGCTTCGTGACGCCCTGCACACCAGCGCCAAACAATGGTATCTGGATTGAAGTACTGATATTGACGTCACTCCATGACTTATTACATATAACTGTGATAAGCTAGCCACGTAAATCCTTTCGAATACCTCTGCAAATGCGTGTATCCAAGTTTAGTAAACCTTAGAACAATGAAATATGTAAGGAGTTAGAGATGCGTAGAATGTTTGATATAGTTGAATGCAAATCGCGCCAAACTCACCACAGATAAAATTACATGTTTTTTTTGCTTAAGGATAATGATTTCCAGGGTTTGAGACCCCGACAGGTAGAAAAGTATAAGAAATAAAAATGTAACTTTCATTTAACTATTATTTACATGACAGGGAAAGAATGTATATCATCTAACGTGTTGTATTCTTGGGGAACTACATGATTCTACATACACAAACATCATACAGTTTTCCTGTAACACATGCACCCCGCCTCCCCTCATCCATACACAGCCCTTCCCAATCCGGGCCTGGCAAGCGATGGAAGGATTTATGGTGTCTCCAGCTTCCCATTGAAGAGGATCAGTTTTACTTTTTTTTTTTATAGGGGGAAAGGCAGAGATTTTTAATTGGACACTCTCTCTCTCTCTCTCTCTCTCTCTCTCTCTCTCTCTCTCTCTCTCTCTCTCTCTCTCTCTCTCTCTCTCTCTCTCTCTCTCTCTCTCTCTCTCATAGTCGTTTTGCAACATTGGTATATCTGTTATTGAAAAAAAGTAAGCCCTTCATATGGAAATTTGTGACGGTGCTTAACTACCTTGACAAGATGAATGACTTCACAGACTAGGGTTCAACATGAAAATAACACGAGCTAGATACTTAGTGGTCTTATCTATAGTGAAATAAATGAGTACAAGGTAACCAGAGGAGGAAAACGAATTTGGGCCCTTATGTAGATGTGGAGAGAATGTGAACTTGAAATGTGTGAGAATTTGCCTGTTACTTCCCTTAACTAAATCCAATAAGAATACACGAACACTTATATATCGGCCTTAGGAGTGGAAATCTGTATATCATCGTACCATTAGAGGATGTGAAGGGTGGCCCGTACGCAATACCACTCATTTGTCAATCAGTAACACCTAAGTCTGTCATTGGTTGTACATGAGCGCTTGGCGTGATACAGACTAATTATAGATCTTCAATGTTAAGTAGTTGAAGAAGTGATGGTACAGCGGGAGGGAGGGAAA
>JAXIVD010001704.1:32500-45000 GCA_036785275.1 Cancer borealis
TTCGAATTCTAATCCCACGTATCCACTCCCTAGCCTGTCATATCTATCCCTTTATTGTTTACTATTTCCCTCTTCACAGTCTACTACTTCCCTTCTACCTGGCACATCACCCCTTCATCATTATTCATTATTACTCTAACTACTACTACCACCACCACCACCACCACCACCACCACCTGAATCTGTATATAACACACTGGATTGAACTAGTATACGAAGAGTAATACTTTTCTCAAACTCTATAAAGCTTTGAAGGAATGCATATAAGCTATTGAATTATATATTATGTTCTGTAAAATATTTCAGTGTATTTCGTATTATTGACATTTTTTCATGAGGGGAAGGAAGAGAAGATGTGAAATATATATTATACAGCAATTTGGTTCCCCTTGCTATCCCCAGCGTATTGGTTTATATACTATGACCCGCCCGGAGTGCCATTTCGTGCCACCAGCTCACAAAATAATTATATCTCACCGTCTTTAACATAACTATTTCACAATGTATGGTAGTCTTAGTATCACAAATATGTTCAGTGTATTAAGATGTGCCATACTATCATGATAAACAAAGAGTTATCAAAATTTTCTTTTTACGTTGTTTCAAGGATATTTTATGAAAATAACAACCGCCGTATAATGTTGATATAAAGCTAAATGAAAATGCCTTGGAGGTGGAGATTACGGCCTTACGACCTTTATAACAGGTCTTCTGGGAATATTAAGTCACAATAACCATCACGACTATTATATAACCCTAATATAGCCTCTTGCCGGGACTCATTTCAAGGATCTCCCTAGTTCCTCTTTGACTACTGGATACTGTTTACTACTTAAGAATAATGTAGTATGTATCTATTTATGCACTCATTTCTAGTATTAACTATGGCTGGATATGCGATATAACTAATGGTCTTCATGGGTTACACGTTTTTTTTATGTACTTGCCGCGCGTAAATATTACGTCAATATGTTGCTTGTGTACGATTCATCGACATAATATTTATACTTTATAGTCATGCAACTGTTTGGTATTTCAGGAATTATTAATTTTGGTTATTTAATCACAACGAATTGGGAATGACTCATTAAAATATTTGTTTCCTCTCAATTATCATTTTCGAATAGGATGCAAAGCAGCACATTAGAGTATTTGTTTATTTGCCAGAATGCAATTACATAATAATCAGTATTAACTTATGAGTGGTTTAATTATGGATAATTTTCAATATATGTATTTGTAAATGGAACATTACAATAAAAAATAGTAATAACAGTTTCATGAAAAAAGTAAATAGTGTTACGAATGACTGGAGTTTTCCATGCCTTACTTACCACACCACTTGCGACACTGCAGTGACTGCACCACCCACACCACGGCAACTCAGCTGCTGCCTCCGTGAGTCCTGTGTGGCGGGTGGGTTGAGGTGTTCTGTAGGGCTCGCTCCTCCCTTCGTTGTTGGGTTCGTGTGTGTAATGCGAGTTGCTACACTACTCACTTTAACCTTTGAGACACTCGGGGACAGAGCGAGGAAAACACAGCACTCAATGTCCTTTTCCTGTTTATTGAATATCCTTAACCTTCTATGTACAACGACACTACGTCCTTCTGTCACCCTAGGGCTCATAGACATGCATAACAATATATTACCCTTAAATATTCCCTATATATCTATAATGAGGACAGTAGTCAATGTTTACTGGACTTTTGTGAGAGTCTTATTATCATATACATTAATACTCCACTATGTTCATTTGCATGGCTCTATTTGGCAGTGGCCTCGACGGCAGTAAAAAAATAAAAATAAAAAAGAACATATCCGGCTTTAAATGCGACTTCATACGAACGGTATTTTTCATCATCCAATAGGAAGGCAGTATTGCGTATCCTGACGGTGCCTCGACCAATCAGAGCGAGGCAGCCATTGCAAGGTCTCAGCATGGTGCGAGTGACGCTTACTGACGTGTGGTGTTTAATCGGTGTGCATCTGCCTGTATCTCCATCATCACTATCATCACCATCATAACTGCCAAGGAAGATGCGTGGGAAGAGTCCGTGAAAGTGAGTAAATGGATCATGGTAGTGTAGGAAGGTGAGGAAGGTGGATAATGGAGGTGGGATAATGGAAGAGGATTTTCTGGCCCCTCACGCCGTTTTCTCTACCGGCAAACTTGATTGCGTAGTATTTAAGGCACATTTTCGCAGCTTGTGGTCTATGTTGTGGGTGGAGAGGCTTTACTATTTTACTATTTTACTATGTTATGGAATGATATGTTGTGGTGTAAGGATGTGGAGCAGTGCATTACATCTACCCTCCACCACCACCACTACCACCATCACCACCTCCTTCACCTTCCACATGTGTACGTAATTTATTTTCAGGTGCAGGAAATGTAGTGTTGTTGTAATTAGGATGTTAACATTTTACTGCGAATGAACCGAACAAGGAAATTAAGATTTTTTTTCTTCAGTGCATCGTTTGTTTGTCGACCTTGATGGAAGATAAATTAATTAATAAGCATAATTCAATTTCATAAACTAATAAGTGGTTGTTTTGCTTCACAACACATGATAGGAACAGCTGGTTGCCGGTACAGTAAACACAGCCTTCAGAAAAGATATATTATTATTATATTTCAGCTCAATTAACAGTGTATAGGAAGCAAAGGTTTGTAAGGTGTTGTTATACTTGTCCTGTTAATCATTAGTTGAGATACATTGTCTAATGAGGAAGACAGACTCACCTCTACACTATTGGCGTCCTCATATCACATCTTTAATTTTTTTTTATTTACCTCACCTCGTATTTGTATTAGATTAGTTTACTTATTCTTCTTTATTTGAATTATTATTTTTTATTTATCGTGCACAGAAGACGTGTGCTATGAAACAAAAACGTTTACTTTCATGGGAAGCTGCAGCAACACGCCTCTAGCCTAGTGAGGACGTGTCTGCCAGCCTAGCCTAGTGAGCCGAACGCGCGCACCGTCGTTTTCCTTGCGTGGCGGCCGAACATCCTTGCTTGGAATTACACACTCAGGACCAGTGTTCGCGCTGTTCTACACTGTTCAAATGGGAGACTAAAAAAAGTTACAATTGCTACGAGAGGTTATATTGTAACACTTGAACCGTTTTTCTACCTTACCTTCTAGTGAAAAGGTGTCAGATCTACCCATAATATACCCTTTATAACACAGAAGAGCTCTGAATTGGTAGATTTGTAGAGACAAGGTAAACCATTATATAGTTAAATGTATGGAATCAAAATTCTGTTCTCTGTGGAATGACGAGTATGTTTTTCTAAATACATAATTCAAACAGGACGATAATATGCTTCATATTGATGAAAAGCCAACGTAATAATTTCAGGTGATATGTGTCTATGATTCATGATTCATTTACACTAAGGCGACGGTCAAGATATAAATCGTACTAATACGAACATTTTGGACGAATATGTAATACGATTACCTATAATTTGAATAATTTTTGTTAAGATTTGGTAAAAATTCAAAGAAATCTATATCTATATCTATCAAGATATATATATATATATATATATATATATATATATATATATATATATATATATATATATATATATATATATATATATATATATGTGTGTGTGTATATATATATATATATATATATATATATATATATATATATATATATATATATATATATATATATATATATATGTGTATATATATATATATATATATATATATATATATATATATATATATATATATATATATATATATATATAAGTTTACTTTGTAACACTAGATTACAGTACCAAATATAATGGTGTTTATTATTAGAATAATAGTTTTGTGTTTTTTGTTTGTTGTGGTCCGTGAGTGTGTGCATACAAAGGCTGGTGCTGCTATGTGGGCACATGTTTTGGCTGGATTATTCCTGAACGCAATGGTGACACAGAGTATTAACTGTGCTTGTGTACTGGTTCAAGGTCGGTGCCAGCTGCAGATTACAGGAAGCTACACACACTCAACATACGATCGCTTTGTTCTATTTAGCTGGCTGTGTTTTGCTTGTTCGGTTTGTTCGCAGTAAACGCACACTTATATCTTTTAGTAATGAATTATATCTTGCACTATTTCTCTGCATAGTAATACATGTATCTTTCGCCTTTTATGCATCAATCAAAACATGTATGCAGTACGTTAGTTTTTCTTCTAGTGTCCATATCTATAAGGCTAAAACATACTCTCTATTATTTATGTTATTTTTTTCATGATAGTTATGAAATCACTGGGTTGGTTCGCCAATTCATGAAATTTTCTAAATATGTTTATGTAGGAACTCGTGTGGTTATATATTTGGAGGAAATTATAGATATATTTTTTGTAAATTTTTTGAACGGCAATCATATTCGAGTTACAAAAATATTGAATTCAGGACAAACTGAAATTAATGACCAGCGAGTGATTGATAAATGATACATAAAACGGATTTCAGTTGATTTAATTTTCGTTTTGTTTATTCTGTGTTGTCAATATTTGGTGGTCACGTCCCGCAGCAAGCATGACGGGGGAGGCGACGTGGTAATGGTGACAGTAAGCCTTGCCGTACCCTTACTTACTACGGTGTTATGCCACTAACAAGACCCTTCACAATATTTTTCCCGTTTCCTCGATGCCGCCTCAGTCATCGTTTTCGTGTTTATTATATTCACTTTGCAAGAAATATGTTGACGTGGATTTGTATTTTGAATAACTGAAATAGGTAAGACAGGCACGTGACTCGTATCTCATTAATAAAACAGGGAATAGCTGATGGTGTTTGCGATGATTGATGTGATCACCGAGGATTAAAATCTTAGGCCAAGATTATTCCATCACTCAGCCATTGAAGGACCTCGTCGCGTAGAAAATGACATGAAAGGAAAACGGTAGCATTGATATATTCTCATAGGGGTGACTCATCCAAGCAAGTTTAAAGTGTATTAGTGAAGATATTTGTTTAATGATCAAGCCTTTACCTTTGCGCCTAAACTCCCATATAATGAATGATATATATCCAAGGACTTCATGCTAAATAATGACACCAGCGAGTAGTGATGACGCTCTAGTGAACTATTTATATTAACGTCTTAGCCTTGCCTTTCACTCCCTCCTCTCACCCTAACTCTCACCTTCACCCTCACTCTAACACAGCTCCGACACCCCATCCTGTCACCCCATCTCACCTCTCCCCTTATTCACACCTTTTCGTTTCCCATAAGGCTCTTCCTCTCACCTTCCTTTATCCTTCCTTGTTGTATTAGCCTCCTCCACCTACATTCTTCCTCATTTATCTTCCATTCTTCCTCCACCTTCAATTCCAGATCGCCACCACAGCCTCCCCTCTCCCATCATCCACTCATTAATTCCCCTCACCATTAATCTCCTTCCACTTTCCCCTCCTACTTCTCATAGCCAAGTTATCTCCCTTCACTTCCTTCCCTTTCCCACCCCTCGCAGCATCCACATCTGTATCTCACCTTTCACTCACTCACACTCTCCCTCATCTCACACCGACACGTATTGCAGATCAAAACACAAGTAGCTACGTGTATATATGTGTTTTCTTAATTTTCTGTTCTTGGAAACGCTAAATGTGGAAAGTTGTTTAAATTGTTATTATAGAACTTCAAAGGGAGTAAGGAACTGAGAAAGAGAGGAAGCTAGGGAACATTTATTTATTTTTCTCTCTCTCTCTCTTTCTCTCATTATTCCACGTCCTTTAACGCCAACAAAACACAGTTAAGTATATATTCAGACAGTCTTTACAAAATTACTTGAGAAATCCAACCATTTTCACTCACCTCTTCATGCTGTTACGTAATGTTGTCGAGCTGAATTCTATAATGGTAAAGATGAAAGGAGCTCACCACTGTGCTCACCTGTCTCCACCCTCGCTCAGGTGTGTATTAATAAGGAGGAATTAGGGATGGAAATACAGGAAATGAAATTAACCTCCATGATTCTCTCGGTTTAGTTTCATTTGTTTATTTATTTTTTTTCTTGTGTATGTTGTTGGTGTTATCTATTTATTTATTCTTTTAATCTGCCTTTTTCTTTGTTCTCTCTTTCTTGTTTACTTTTCTTCATCTTATCAGTTAAAGTTAAGTTATCTCTCCTCTTCCTCCTCCTTGCTCCATTTTACTTAGTTTGATGGACACCTTGCTTTTCATCTTCCCCTTGCCTTCCTTTCTTCTTCCCCTCTCTCTTATTCCTCTTCCATACGCCGAAGGAGATTTGGGATTAATCCAACTTGTCACCCCTCCTTCTCTCTCTCTCTCTCTCTCTCTCTCTCTCTCTCTCTCTCTCTCTCTCTCTCTCTCTCTCTCTCTCTCTCATCACCTCTTCATTATATTCTTCTTTTCTCTTCTCCCATTTTATTTTCAGCCTCTTTTCGTTTTTACTTTGATCTATTATACCTCTCTTCCCTTTCCTTTTCCCTCCTTCCTGTTCCCTTTCCATTCTTCCTTCCCTCCCATTCACTCCCTCATTCCTCCCTACCATTTGCTCACTCCTACACCACTTTTCAATCCATATCAGAGGAACCTCTACTCTACTCCTCCTCCTCCTCCTCCTCCTCCTCCTCCTCCTCTACCGCGCTCCACTCTCCCCTTCCCCCTTCCTCCTCCCTCCTTGGTAACTTTCACATCCCTAAGGACGCTCCTCATAAGCATCCTCATTGTCTTACCCTTTCCCTTCATAACTTCTCAGAGAGTTTCACGAATGATTCTCATATTAATTTAGTCTCCCATTGAACGGTATTGTGACCGGATGAAAATGGTGTCCGGTATCATCTATATTGTATTACGAATCTTGCTTTGAATAACAGGGTGAGAAAGGGGAAGTGAGGCAGGGTGAGGCTGGGTGAGGTAGGGAGGCAGGGCATAGGGAGGGAGGTCGAGAGTGAAGGTATAATTTTAATCATATATTAGTGTTGTTTGAGTAAGATAATTGCATTAAATAGAGTAAGTATGTGTTTTAAATTGCTCTCTCTACCTTGTTAAGATCATGTAATCAATCACACCTGCCTAATTAAGATGTATGGCGCACCTTGATTTTATTTATTGCCTCGTAAATCGCCTGTTCATATAAGATAAACAGCCCGACGGAGCACTTTCCTTCTGACGGCTCAATAACATATATTCCGAAGTATTACATGTATTTTTGTGGTGGTGGTGGTGTTTTGATAACCTTTCATCTGTGTGTATTCTGTATCAGAGTCTTACCGTGGCATGGCAAGCGTAGCACAGCGAGTGTATTTATCCGTTTGTTTATGATATTTGAACAAGTTGCAGTTTGTGTTCCGTTTTAAGTTCCTGGAGGCGTATTTGGCGATCACTATATTTTGTTCGATGCCAGTTGTGTGGGTGTGTTGAAGAGAGAGAGAGAGAGAGAGAGAGAGAGAGAGAGAGAGAGAGAGAGAGAGAGAGAGAGAGAGAGAGAGAGAGAGAGAGAGAGAGAGAGAGAGAGAGAGAGTGTTTGGTATCAGTGATTGATAACTTTCAGGGAGTGAAAAATAGTGTGATAAAAGTACCGAGTGTAACTGATTTTTATACAGAATAACTTACGCTCAGAGCTGAAACGTAAATGTAGAAACAACCGATGGAATTTCCAATAAAAGTTGAAATAAAAATAGAGAGGAAGAAATGGATTCTGCTTTGGTTTTTGAAATAGCTAGGTACCGAAAGAGAGAGAGAGAGAGAGAGAGAGAGAGAGAGAGAGAGAGAGAGAGAGAGAGAGAGAGAGAGAGAGAGAGAGAGAGAGAGAGAGAGAGACTTAAAAAAATGCACTTACTCATGCACAGTATCAACGAGCAAGGGAGAGAGGGAGGCAAGGAAGAGCGCGGGGGGGGGGGGGGGGATCTGGCCATAAATTTGTGAATGGTACCTCATGGCAGAAAACGTTCATTGGACCATAAACATTGATTATCAGGTCTGGTGGGAAGCGTCTCTTAAAGCCAAGGAAGGAAAGGTGGAGTCTCAGGCAGTGGTGATGTTTTTATTTTTAATGCTTTTGTTTATTTCATTTGGTGATGGATTAAGTAGTGTACTGAAGGCTACTGCATACGTGGTTATTTGATGAGACTGATTTTGATATGAAGGATTGTCTGTTGGATGGTGATTAGTTATTGTTGTTATTGTTATTGTTGTTATTGTTATGTTGTTATTAATTATCATTATTATTATTATTTTTAGTAGTAGTAGTAATATTGTTGCTGTTGCTATTGTTGTTGTTGTTGTTTTAATTGCTGTTTTTCTTTTCATCATCATCATCATCATCATCATCATCATCATCATCATCATCATCATCATCATTGTAGCTGCTATGGGTAAGAATGATAAGCTGGACCCTTCCTGAGAGGCTCTGTTTAAATGGGCGTAACACCTGCCTAATAAACAACCACTTGGCTCCCAAAATAGATACATTTGACCCCACCCTCCAACCACCTCCATTACCTCCTCTTCACCCCCACCTCCCACCCCCATCCCCCACCCCTCACCCCTCACCTCTCACCTCAACCACTACCATTACAACCACTACCACCACTACCACTCACCTTTAACCCTTAACACCACCACCACCACCACTACCACTATTACTCTACCACCCACATTAATATTCCTTCATCCTTACCTGCTTTACCTTTAAACTATTAATCAACGCACCTTTGCATGCATGACCGCAGGCCACCTACCTCATAGCAACACGATTTCGTCACTTACAATTACATTTAATCACCAGCGGCGCAGAACGTTGCTGAAATAACTCTTGACGGACGAGCTTTCTCACACCTGGGCTATTACGCGCTGCTTCATTACTGCTGCAATGTGTGGAGGTGACTTGAGGCAGATTACCGAGAGACTGATGATTATAATGGTGTTCGTGAATAGTTTGGTGCACGTAGATTATACTATAGTGGATCAGAGGGTCAGGGGAGGGGCCGCGAGGTGTCAGGGAAGGTAGAGGGGAAGATGAAGGGTAAGAAGTAGCTTAAGACCAAAAGAATGAGTGCATGGGTTAAGGAAAAAATGGTTTGGTGTTGGGTAAGGTACTGAAAATATAGGAGGGGAGAAGGGGTTAATTATGGGAGGGGTTAGAAAGGAAGGGGAAGGAGATAAAGGCCACTGCGGCAAGTGAGGGGACTGAGATAAGAATGTCCTGAGGGAAGGAAGGAAGGTTACATAGAGGGCTGAGACAGGAAAATGTTGAGGAGGACTGGACCACAAGAAAGGGACTGGATGGGGTTGGAGTATTAAAAAAGAAGAACTGTAAGGGGGTTGAGGCAGGAAAAAAGGGATTAATGGTGAGTCTGAGGTGGGATCCCATGCAGTGTCCGATCAGTGGTGCAATGGAAAGGCTGTAGGGATATGCAGACCTCAAATAGATGAAGCGATAGATGACGATCAGACGATAACAGAATCAGTTTAGATTTTGAAGGTGGAGGGACCAATGGGGGGGGGGGTGAGTGGGAGTGTGTTAATATTATACGTGTATGTAAATTTTATGAAATGTTATGATGTGCACGTGAGTTCAGTTCACGTATATGTTTTTTTTTTTTGCCTATCTGGTTACATATTTTGAATAGATGTTATTATGAAAAGCGGATTTTTTGTGTGTTTGTGGTGGTGGTGGTGGCATAGGTTTCTTTGTTAGTAGTATAATAGAGGTGATTGAAGTGGTGTGAGGCTTTGAAGAGATTTGGTAGTGGAAACAATAATCGAATTAGTAATAGTTGGTGTGGTGATAGTAATGGTGATAATAATGATGATGATGATGACAGTGATGAGGATTAGGGTGATTGCGATGATATAATTGATAATGATGATGGTAAATAATGATAGTATATATAGTAATGTAATAATAATTTCACCGCCACTACTATTATTTATTAAGTATGCTGCAATTAATTAACATTGCCAAAGAAAAATAGCCACTTGAAACACGATACACATTAGTACGCAACATGCATAATATACAGCCTGCTTTACAGTACGATACTTTACGGAACTGTACGATAGATACTACGACACCATCATTACGATACTTAATGATACAATAGAATTTCCATGGCTTACAATACAACACCTGACATTGCGATACCTCACCACGCTATGCTGGGACGTAGGATGCTATAGTACAATAACTTACGATAATGTACGATACTCTACGATACACCACGAGAGGGAGGAAGGTGCAAGGATGATGCAAAGGCCGCCTATAACAATGTGGTTCCATTGTTGGTCACGACAGGAAACCTTCAGATAACAAGAGGCGTTTGTCACAATTATTGGCCTGAAATTATGCTGTTACAGAGGAGCAGCAGGGGAGAGAGAGAGAGAGGAGAGAGAGAGAGAGAGAGAGAGAGAGAGAGAGAGAGAGAGAGAGAGAGAGAGAGAGGGAGAGAGAGAGAACAGGACATGGCTTTGCAGATAGTGTTGTTGAATAATAAACGAGTAAATAATCTATATGAAAGCCCTGATACATTATTTGAAGACATCGACTCAGAATATAATTACGTATAGATGTATCTGAGGAGCCAAGAAAGTAATGGGGGGAAATACAAAAATAATGAGGGAGAGTGAAATGGAAATGCGACGAAAAATTATGAAACTGAATGCAACAATACGGAAAGGCAGTAAATAAGATAAGAAAGAGAGAACTAGAAATTACTTTAAATATCTCAGGTGGCTGGAAATAGACGGAGGAATCACGAAGACCTGCAATAGACTCTAAAAAAGAAAAAAAGTGAAAAGAAAAGAGAAAGGAAAAAGAGTATAAGTGCATTCTGTAAAATATGAAACAATGTACTGGTTGAAAAAAAAAGTTGTTCTCGTTTCTTATTTCCTCGAAACGTTGTATAGTTTTAAGTTTTTGTGAAAAAATACGAAACAGCATGAATTCGTACTCTATAAAAGCCTTGATGGAGTTATTGAAAAAAAAAAAAAAAAGCAACCGTGATAAAATGCATAACTGATAAGACTCGGTTAAAACTAACGAAAAATACTGGAAAAAAGATGACAGTACGTAGATAAGTGAATTGAAAAAAAATTGTAACTGAGGTAAACATTGTCAATTTAAAAAAAAAATTATATGTTACTCAAATAACTAATACAGGAAAAAAAACGTTAATTCAGTATATTTTCTAAGATAGGTGTAGTAGAGGTGTAACGATGAAAATATTAGTTAATGGACTTGTAATATTGTGAACGATAGGAATAGTTATCTTATTGTTTATTATAATATTACAAGGATTACTGTTTGCCTCCAATTCCTTGAGGTGAAGAGGAGGGAGGGAAGAAAGCGTCAAGGGAAGAGCATAACTTATTTTTCAAACGCTTAAACTCCCTTGTTTTGAATGCACAACTTTCCTCTTTTTAAACGCATAACATTTCTTCTTTTAAACGCACAATTTCATTTTTGCAAAGTAAAAAATACCTTCCTTATTCCAAACACCTAAATTTCCTTTTTTTAAAGATAGAAACTTTCATTATTTGTCGTTCTTTTAAACACAAACTTCCTTATTTGTGGTTCTTTTAAACAAAAACTTCCTTATTAGTCCTTCTTTTAAACACAAACATTCCTTATATATCAACAAACACCCTTCATTAACATCCACAACTTAACTTACCCATTAAACTTACCCTAACCCTAATTACCTACAACATTCAACTTCCTCTCCCAGAACGTCTTATCAATCCTCCCTAAAACCACTTCAACTTCTACACCGAAAACCCCATAACTTTTCCCCTTAACACTCCTTCATTTCCTTGCTTTAAGCCTTGCCAGACCACGCCTTCCCTTCCCTTCCTCTACTATCCTCAAGGGACACCAGCAAATTATTAGTTATTGTACGTGTAATGGCACTGAATCTTGCTGCTGTAATTTTTGTTGGCCCTTAATTAATTTAGATGGCAACCGAGAGGAGGAGGAAGAGGAAGATGAAGAGTAGGAGGGAAAGAAGGAAGGAAGATAGGGAGAGGAAAGTTTAAGGGAAGATAGAATAAAGGAGAATGATAATGCAAGGGGAATATAGTTTTGTTTATTTATATTATTTTGCTTAGCTCTTCCCATCTCTCTCTCTCTCTCTCTCTCTCTCTCTCTCTCTCTCCTCTCTCTCTCTCTCTCTCTCTCTCTCTCTCTCTCTCTCTCTCTCTCTCTCTCTCTCTCTCTCTCTCACGCGCAAGCACAAAGCCCAGTAGTTGAATGGTTTAAAAAGAAAGACCACGAAGTTCAATAGAAAATAAAATCAAATCATGAATACACATCAGGTTGATTCAATAGCTTTGTAAAGGTTTCACAAATGTATTCTCCAAAAAAAACAAACTAATTGATTAACTTTTCTTTACACTGGCAATTATGTTTCTTTTCATATGCACTAAAAAAAAATATAGATGTTATTTTCTTTATTTATTTTTCTAGATAGATATTTTCTTTTCTTCCTTGAGTTAAGTAATAGATAGAGGTGCT
>JAXIVD010001704.1:50000-60000 GCA_036785275.1 Cancer borealis
AGACAGTTGTATATGTAGATGGTGGGTTAAGTAGGTCATTATGCCATCACACCACCACGCCACCATATACTGCCACACCATCACCTCCCACCCACGCACCACACAACCACAACACACTAACATACAGGCAAGTCACTTCGCCACAACTATGCAACCCCACATCACATACTATTTCAAACACTACACCACACACACACACACACACACACACACACACACACACACACACACACACACACACACACACACACACACACACATATACACACACACACACACACACACACACACACACACACACACACACACACACACACATATACACACACACACACACACACACACACACACACACACACACACACACACACACACACACACACACACACATACACACACGCACACACCACCCACAACAAAATTATGGATGAATTGCAACCACACGGAAAACCACCAATCACAACACATTACCAACCACATACCATTACATAAGGACACAACCACATAACCACACAACACCGTACCTCAAATCCGGCCAATTAACTGCCTTGTCTGTATAAATGATTGACTTCTCAGGGGATGAAGGTAAAGCGATATGGTGTCCCTCACTGACAGTCAACTTAAAGGGGGACTTGCAATTCCAGGGATAAACACACACTCAAAACGTTGGCTATCATTATCTAACACCACCCCCTCACGATTACATCTATAAACACTATGTCGACGCCCACAATCATCAAGTATACAACCAATCATTACATCTACACCAAATTATTACATCTACACTCTAAATTATTACATCTACACCCAAAATTATTACATCTACACTCAAAATTATTACATCTACACCCAAAATTATTACATCTACACCTAAAATTATTACGTCTACACCCAAAATTATTACATCTACTCCCAATAATTACATCTATTGCCAAAATCATGATGTTTACATCCGAAATCATTACATATACTCCCGAAATCCTTATGTCTACACCCAAAATCAACACTTCAACACCCAAATGATTATGTCAACACCATGAAACACCACGTATACACACATGATTGCTATTTCCTCATGCTACGTGGCTTCTGTATGCATTGGTGTTCCCTGTATTTTTAGTGTCATTGTGAAATACTTGTAAAGGTTGTGGTGTTAAAAGGGGTTTCAAAAGAGAGGCATCAGGGCAGCTGGTAAACTAAATTAACTCCTGCGTTTTTTTTCTTCCCCACTTTTTTCTGTTCATTATTTTTTTGCTAGAATGGTGAAACTATGTCGTTTTTTTATACTAAATTTGTTTTTATAATGTTTTGTTAGATCAGTTAAACATATGTATATATAATGTATGTAACACGTGGACGCACTTGTTAATATAGTATTAAGTAAATCTTTCGGCTTCAAATCTTGCCGTAAAACCATTCTTCCGCGTGTTATGATTCAGATCTTAACTTGATTTCCTTTAAAAAAAATCAGTCTCAACTTTGAGTCATCATTATTCGCTACAAAGAACACTTACATGCATTAAGTTACACATGATTATACACTGCTCATGACACTGAAGTTATATCTTATTTTACACTAATTCCTCACTACATTTCAGCGTAAAACTAATCTTATTCCCAGTTCAAGTCTAGCAGTGATGTTCCATTGTTTATATTCCTGACGATCTTCCCCTAGCCAGTGTATGACAAATATCAGGTTTCTAGGTTTTTTTTTATGCTTAGAGGGGTCTTCCAGAACGATATTTGTTTATTTATTCGCTTTTGTGTGAAATTTCATCAGTTTACATTTATAATTTTGTGAATCGCTTTCACCTCCGTTTCCATTTCACTCGTTTCTATATGCTTTTCCTTTTTTTTTTTTTTTTTTGCTTTTTTCTTTACAATTCCGTTAACGTTGTACAGTTTCCGAAAATCTTTCAACACAACATGGCGCTACAATTCTGATCGAGTTTATATTAATTGTGTTTCTCTTTAGTCTTCCTTGTAACTGCCTTTGTGTCTGAATATGTTTGTGTTTAGGTTTGGCTGTATATATGTGTGTATGTGTGTGTGTGTGTGTGTGTGTGTGTGTGTGTGTGTGTGTGTGTGTGTGTGTGTGTGTGTGTGTGTGTGTGTGTGTGTGTATGTGAATTCATCACATTATCTATCTGTATGTACACTATTGCGGAAATGTAAATGTATGTTTTTGTTATATATATACCTAATTGCATGTATGTACGTTTCTATGTATGCATTTTTGTGTATACTTAGAGAGTATACGTATACCTATATTTACGTATGTCTAATAACTGTATACTCGTACCTGAATGCATGCATGTACGTTTTTATATATATTTGTTTGCATGTACGTACGTGTGCATCGGATTACTTACTTTGTTGGATGAAGGAAAGAGATGAATGTTGGTATGAAAGATATGTTAGCGTTTTACTCAAGTGAGATGAAGACAAAGAAAAATAGTGGTCGTATGCATGATAACGAGCACGTAATATTTTATTTTATCTTAAAATGTCACATTGTTCTTTCTGAATTTAACAAACAGCCATTTGAAAAGAAAAAATAAAGAATTGAAAATATTCGCAGATTTTAAAAATTTTTAGAGAGAGAGAGAGAGAGAGAGAGAGAGAGAGAGAGAGAGAGAGAGAGAGAGAGAGAGAGAGAGAGAGAGAGAGAGAGAGAGAGAGAGAGAGAGATTTGTAAGATCACACATGATAATAATCACTTTAATACTAGATCCAAACAAGGATTGTCAACACGACAGAACTGAAATGATATTAGTGATGCTTTTCACTTAAAACAATTGATGTGACAGAACTGATCACAAAATATACAGCATCTGCCTTCCACTATTTTTTCACCCACTTCAACTCCTTTTATCAGATTACTTCAACAACTAAATTACCTCTTGATGTCAATTATCATTTAAGTCAATAATCTGTGTAAAAGTGATATTGAAACGTGGTATAATAAGTACGTAGAGTTATTATTATTTTTTTTTAAAGCAAGAGAGGCATAGAGTAAGGTAGTTTATTTTTACACTTGATAACGATATGGCAGGAGACAATGGTAGACTACATGAAATAAAATAACTCAGGCAAAATTATTAGATTGTAGAGTCAGTAAGCGAGAAGTTAAAAGGAATTGAGTTGATGAGGTGACCTTCTCCTTCTGTCATGTGTCTGAAGTGATTTAATATATTGGTGTATTATCTTAATTACTAGTCGAAGGTGATTTGGTTGTAGTGCTGATGCTTGAACTGGCTGTAATGACGGACAGACATAAATACAGACAAAGAGACATACAAGGAGACAGATAAATAGACAGACAAACAGACAAACAAACAAACAAAGAGATCGATAAATAGAGGCACACAGAATGACACACACACATACACAGACACACAGATACACACATATACACACATACACAGACACACATACACAGACAAACTACCACACTGTTTACCTCTCCACTCTGCTCGTTAATCATTGGTCGAGGATTAACGAATCGTTGAGCGCCAGCTGCTGCCACTGAAGCCGTCTGTCTGACTGATGGCTGTCGGGAGTCTGTCTGTCTGTCTAATCACCCTGAGTCTTTAACAGAGCTCTTACGTGTGTATAATGTATATGTGTGTATGTGTGTGTGTGTGTGTGTGTTGTGTGTGTGTGTGTGTGTGTGTGTGTGTGTGTGTGTGTGTGTGTGTGTGTGTGTGTGTGTGTGTGTGTCATTCTGTGTGCCTCTATTTATTTATCTATCTCTTTGTATGTGTGTTTGTTTGTTTGTCTGTCTGGACTATAAACAAAACTATGCATTGTCTTAGTGTTGAGCTCCACCTCTTTGGCCTTGAGCGTGCGGTGAAAGCGAATCCCGTACTTAGAGAACTGACGGTGACATTCGTATTACCACAGTTTACCAAGATTTCCCCTGGTGCCCATTTATTGACCAGCTCGTGAGGGTGGAGGAGGAGTGGAGTTGGCTCTGCGCCGACTGCTACTGGGGGGACTCGAACCCAGGCTCACAGATTTGCAGATACACAACTTATCCACTGTACCATTGAAGCGCTTGTTTGTGGTTTGGTGATGAAGGAATGTGCTACGTATGTGATTGTATTTATTTATTTATTTATTTATCTCTCTCTCTCTCTCTCTCTCTCTCTCTCTCTCTCTCTCTCTCTCTCTCTCTCTCTCTCTCTCTCTCTCTCTCTCTCTCTCTCTCCCCCCACAGTTTTATCGTTTTTTTCTCATATAACCAGTATCTTTAAAGCCTCTCGCTCCTCATACTCTTCTTTCTCTCTTTTTTTCACCTCCTCCTCCTCCGTATATTTTTTCTCAGGTTTTCGTCTTCTCGTTTCCATTCTTATCTCATCCTCTTTCGTCTTCCTCTCGTTATCCTTTCGTCTTTGTCTCCCTTGTCTTTGTCCTCCTCCTCCTCCTCATTCATCTCCTCTTCCTCCTCCTCCTCCTCCTCCTCCTGCTGCTGCTGCTGGTGCTTCGTAATGTTGCGACACAGTTGGTTCACAATTTCAGTCATTACGAACAAGGCTGCTCAAGTTTGTGTTTGTCCTCCAGCTTCCGGTCCTTCACTAACCCCTCAATTTCCCCTCTTAGCCTCACCTGGTTCCCCCCCAAGCATACTCCCCTCCCTCCCCTCACCCTTCTCTCCCCTCCTACCCTCCCTCCCTCCTCCTCCTCTTCCCTTCAGTTTCTCCGCTCCTATTGCCTCATTCTCCTCCTTCCTCTCTCTCCCCTCTGTCACCCATTCCCTTGCCCTTTGCATATTCCCTCCGCTCTCCGTCTTTCTTCCCTTCAGCCTAGTCCTTTGTTCAATTGTTTTCTCTCTTTTAGTCTCTTCTCCCCAGGGATCCCTACTTCTTTTTCTTCAGTTATCTCCCTCTCTCTCCTCTTCGGCTACTTTTGCCCTTGTTTGCCTCCCCCTCCCTCCTGCCTTCCTTCCTTCCTTCCTTCCTTGTTCCTCTGCTGGTTCCCTCATATTCCTACCTGCTCTTCGAATTAGCCCTCCGTTGCCCTCCTTCCTCTGTCCCTCTACAAACTCGCGTGTTTGACAGACTTGCGCTTGACTGACCACTTTCGGTACACACACACACACACACACACACACACACACACACACACACACACACACACACACACACACACACACACACACACACATACACAGCCCATCTATTCGTGTGTGTGTGTGTGTTTAGCCATTGACTCGTAATTCCTGTATAGACACATGGACGTGTATTCACAAGGAACATAAACGTCACCGCGGTGGACACACACACACACACACACACACACACACACACACACACACACACACACACACACACACACACACACACACACACACACACAGGTTCAAGGATTCGTATCTGTATTCCAGTACAAAATACACACCTAAGTTTTCCAGAGGTGTAAAGCGTCAATGGTTTGGTATCACTTGTGTCTTAATGGATGAGGCAGGTGTCTCATGCAACGTGAAGGACAACTACGAGGAGGGGAGGAAAGAGGGGAGGAAGCAGAAGGGAAAGAAAAGAAGGGAAAAAAAAAATAAAAGAAATTCCAGGAAGCAGCATCTTGCGTAGGTGTTCTGTATTCAGTTGTTGTTGATTTTTTTTTTCTTTTTTGTATTTTCTTTCAGTTGGTTGATTGTTCAGATGCGTTCGTCATGTTTTTTTGTGTGTTGCCAAGCGGCTGAGGCTTGCCTACCTCGCACACACACACACACGCACACACACACACACACACACACACACACACACACACACACACACACACACACACACACACACACACACATGCACATACAGACATACGTATGTGGGCGTCAATCAGTGCAGGTAAAAATGATTCTGATTTTTCTTCCCAAACGAAAGACTTAAAACGACTAGAAGGGAAAAGCTTTTTATTTTTATTTCTCTCTCTCTCTCTCTCTCTCTCTCTCTCTCTCTCTCTCTCTCTCTCTCTCTCTCTCTCTCTCTCTCTCTCTCTCTCTCTCTCTCTCTCTCTCTTTTCTTTTCTTTTTGCTCTTTCTCTCTCATAAATGCACTTCTTTCAGGACATTCCTTCACCTCTTTCAGTTTTTTCCTTTTCCATTTCTTTATTCCTTACTTCTCGTCTCTTTCAACTTTTTTCCCCTCTTTTGTTTCTTCCTCGTTTCTCTCCACCCCTCCCTCCATACCCTCCCCCCCCTTCACTTTTTTCCCCCAGTCTGCATTTGATTAATTAGGGAGGGAAATAATAGATAAGTCACCCACTCTTGCCAAGTGAAGCCTTTCAGTGATAGATTTTAAAACAGTGTTACCAACGAAGGCTATTTTTTTTTTTATAGATTTTTATTTCTTCTCTTGCCTCTCCCCTTCCCTACCGGCTGGAGAGAGAGGTTCATTAATATTTTTTGCTGGTAGTGAAGTGTCAGAAAAAATGGAGAGAGAGAGAGAGAGAGAGAGAGAGAGAGAGAGAGAGAGAGAGAGAGAGAGAGAGAGAGAGAGAGAGAGAGAGAGAGAGAGATACATAAACAGAAAAAAATCAAACAAAAACTATAAACAGGCTAATAATGAATAACAAAACGTAACCAAAAACTCCATACATTATAAAGAAATAGAAAAGAAAATTCGACATACAAAGGAGTGTGGTTGGAAAAACCGCAACTGTCATTACAACGTTAACTGCCAATTAACCTCGTAATGAATCTAATTGAAGGTTGATGGAGGGAGCGAATCACTAAATATTTATCCACTGGCGTCCACACACACACACACACACACACACACACACACACACACACACACACACACACACACACACACACACAATAAAAGTAGTCAACCTCAATACCCTTTTCCATTACACTGTTTTCACCCCTTGTCCTCCACCCCTCACCTTCCCCTCTGACCCTCACCGATGTTATTGCTAAGTAATAGATTTATATCTGTATCATCGACCTTTGCATAATAAATAGTTATAAACCTTAATGCAGTTTAGTGATTATAATGAACACTCGTATTAGCCCCCCATGCCAGCCTCAATTAAGGCCTACGTGTCCTCGCTAATGGTGTGTTGATGGTCATGAATACACGGGTGAAAAAATGGATTGCAAATTATGTATTATGGGATGCGTTTTGGCTTTTAAATCTGTATGTGTTTTTTTTTTTTTATGTAGGTGGGTGTGTTCTCGATTGAGGTTTGGTTATGGTAGTTATGTTCCTGTATCATACCTGTCTGTGTCCGGTATTGATTTTTTTTTTTTTTTTTTTTTTTTTTATAAAGTTTAAGGGACATATACATACAGATAGTTACACACACACACACACACACACACACACACACACACACACACACACACACACACACACACACACACACACACACATATACACACACACATACATACACACACATACACACAAAAAAACACAAACACCTCAAAACAAAACTAGTGTACCTGTGTATGTATGTATGTATGTGTGTGTATAAGTGTGTGTGTGTGTGTGTGTGTGTGTGTGTGTGTGTGTGTGTGTGTGTGTGTGTGTGTGTGTGTGTGTGTGTGTGTGTGTGAAATAAATCGAGTGTCAACATAAAAAGTGAGGAAAAATATTTGAGTGTAAACACCCACCACCACCACCACCACCACCACCACCACCACCACCACCACCACCACCACCACCACCACCACCATCACCACCACCACACCACCACCACCCCACCACCACCACCACCACCACCCCACCACCACCCCACCACCACCACCACCCCACCACCACCACCACCATCACCACCCACCACCACCACCACCACCACCACCACCACCACCACCACCACCACCACCACCACCACCACCACCACCACCACCACCACCACCACCACCACCACCACCACCACCACCACCACCACCACCACCACCACCACCACCACCACCCCACCACCACCACCACCACCACCACCACCACCACCCCACCACCACCACCACCACCACCACCACCACCACCACCACCACCACCACCACCACCACCACCACCACCACCACCACCACCACCACCACCACCACCACCACCATCACCACCACCACCACCATCACCACCAACACCAACAACAACAACAACATCACGAACATCACTATCACCACAATCACCACCAACACCACTAACACCACCACCACAACCACCAACACCACAACCACCACCAACAACAGCGACACCACCTCGCCTTTCCTTCTTCTTCGAATTTAATTTTGCGAAAAGTATGTATATTCTCCAATGTCTCGTAAAGAAAAAATAAATTAAGGTTCCAGGAAGGCACGCAGGTAGTTCCAGGAAGGAGGAAAGTGGTCGTCTTTGGATTTGAGGCAGACAAGGACGGAGATAGCGAGCGATTCTTTCAACACAACGCTTAACAAGAGACAAGAAAGGAGGTTTAAGAAATAATCAGTTTTTCCTCTTAATTTCTTGCAAGTTTTCCTCAAGGGATTTGAAGGGAGTCGTTTGATATTTTTTGCATATATTATTTTAAAAAGAGTCAAGAGTACGTTACTGTTTTTTTTTTTTTATCTGAATGCTTAACGAGGGATGAGAAGAATAAATATTTTGAATTGTTGAAATAATTGGATCTTTTTCTCTTGTTTTCTGCTAATATTCCTACAATGATGAAAGGAAGTTATTTAATGATTTTGCTAAAGTTATATGCACTAAGAGATGGGTAAATAATCTATAAAACTCTTATTATTTTAATTAATAAACTTAATTGAATCAGATAGAAACAATATAAAGGATTATTTAAGCGTCATTACTGATTAAGTGTTATGAAAGACGAATCTAATAATTTGCATAATGAGATAAAATAAGAAAAACGATGCACGGAAAATATAGATAATAGAAAACTGGATGTAGTTTTGTTTTGCATGAATGAAAAATTGAAGGTTAACTCATTTCCACCATTTCCCTCATGAATAAGCACATCTACATACTTCCTTATTCATTACTCGTGCATTTTAGCTTCACATTAATTATGCATTCAGTTTGGCGATAAATGCTGCGTCATCAGCGAACATTTTTATTAGCCTTTTCACGCACGTCAAGGGATGATTCAGAGACGCTCATTGGTTGGTTTGTCCTTGAGTGCTTTCACGTGATTGGCTGCTATTATTTATCATGCTGAAAGTGTATATATTTTTGTTTCTTCTATATATTTTTGTTTTATTATTTCTGCAATAGTTTTTCGTGTTAATAGTTTTGTTTCTTTGTTTGTTTTTCCTCCTCCTCTCTCTCTTTCTTTCTTTTCTTTCTTTTTCTTTTCTTTCTTTCCTTTATATTCGCATGTAAGACGCGTGAACGTTCGCCATCAAGATTCCACGTTGAAGACTTTCCTCAAGAATTTGTGTTGCTGAAATATATAGAAATTTAATGGTTTTTCACAGGTATTCAAATATTTTCTAACAACTATTAATAACAACAATATTTATAGGTATTTAAACGCATTATATATGGATGTCAGCATGAATTTCAATAGATATTTCTTGGTATATTGATGACGTGTAATCAGCATTTCCGATATTACGTATTAATGAATGTTTACAGGTATATACAAGTGTCTTAAGGTAACTATAGATATAAACTTGTATTAACGAACATTTTAAGGGAATTTGAAAGTATTTACTGATAGTTTTATAGATATCTAAGTATTCAAATAATGTGGATTACGCACACTATATATTTTCTTTATTTATTTTTGTAAGGGGAAAAGGAGGGAGGGATGGAAGAATAGATGGATTGATGGTGGGAGGGAGGAGGAGGGAGAGTTAGAGGGAGGGAGGGAAGGGAGGTAAGGAAGGAGGAAGGGAGTGAGGGATAGAGGAAGACAGTGACATACCAACTTAAAAGGAAAATACCGCTAGTCTTTTTTTTCCTTTTTTATCCTCCTTTCTTATCTTACACGAAATGAGCCTAAAGATAATTCCTTCTACTGTCAAAGAAAATAAAAAGATAGAGAGAAGGATCAA